>NDFZ01004966.1:133615-158255 GCA_002192655.3 Mamestra configurata | reverse complement strand
GTAGCGCTCCACGCTAGAAGGGGAGAGAATGCACAATTACTGGACTAGGTAGTAGTAGGCTAAATAATAAAAGCCATACGGGTCGAACCTCCAGGTTAAGCTATTCTTGTCGACGTCGTCGGTCCGTGAATGGGTGACTTGGCCTCTGTGCCTCGGAAAACACGTTAACCCGTTGGTCCCGGCTGTCATTTGAATATCTTTCATAAATTTTTCATCATTGTCGTCGACATTTCAAAAGGAAAGGGCGAAAACTGCTGGACACAGGCCTCCCCCAAGTGTCGCCACATCTGCCAGTCCTGAGGCCCTACTATGAAGTCTTAAAACGATCATGATTCCGCTCTAAGAGGGAGCTATACAAAGCGAATAGCACTATCCCGTTTACATCATCGGAATTGGATGGCATTAGCACGTCATAGTAGGGATGCAGTACGTCAAATCATCGGTTCACCTTGTGGGAGACCTTTCAACGCTCCGTCTTCCAGTACGCGGTCGCCACTCCAGAACCTTGCAACCCCATTGACTATGTGGTCTACGAGCAATATGCCCTGCCCACCAATAGGCTTGAGTAGTGGTTCACTGAGAGGTGATGAGTCCAATCAGTAATCACAGTCCAGGCTGATTATGCATTATTTTAGAAATCAAGCTGTTGCAGCAGGCGGTCAGGAGATGAATGGTATTTTACAAGCTTTTATTTAACTTGCAATGTATGTAACTATGTTTGTTCGGGTGGACTCTTGCAACTCAATTTTGAAGCAGATATCTTCAACCGATTGAGCTGAAATTTTGTATACACGTTCGGTTTGGAAGACAATGCATGGTTAACTGTGTGACGTCATTCTAAATCCAACATGGCGGCATACCCAAGATGGCGTACTAGTAATCTTAAATGCCCCCTACAATTTGGGTATCAAGGGAAAGGGATTGCTAAGAATAACTCGAAAAATAAAGTGACGTCACTCTAAATCCAATATGGCGGACTTCTAAACCTTGAAATTCAATTTTGAAGCAGAGATCTTCAACCGATTGAGCTGAAATTTTGTATACACGTTCAGTTTGTCAATACATGGTTAGATGTGTGACGATATTCTAAATCCAACATGGTGGAACACCCAAGATGGCGGACTAATTGTTTTTAATGCATTCCTACAATATGGGTATCAAATGAAAGGGCTTGCTGAGAATACGAATGCGAGTTTAAAAAAAATAAGATTCTGAACATAAACTTCGTTGCTCCAATCCGTCTGTAATTTGTGACAAAAGTGTCCAGCTATAACTAAAAAGTAACAAATTAAATAAAAGTAAAAAAACCTTTTAAACAAAAAACCAGCTTTTATTTAAATGCAATAAAAAGAAAAATATTAAGTTTTACTTTATAACTTTTACTACCTATCAACTTATAATGTCGCGCGACTTGTGTAGATAAACAAGTAAAATCTCGCGACAAGCTTCTATATCATATAAATTGTGTAATGGCGTTATACGTTATAGTAAAAGTTTTCTTTTTTTCTTTTTAGTGCATTAAAACAAAAGCTTGCTTTTTTTAAAGTTTTTTACATTTCATTTTTTACGTACAGTCCAGTACAGTTCTGCACATGGGTCCATGAGTGCATCTGCTGGCAAGATTTTTGATGCCAATTTATTTTCCGAATTGTTGATGCATACAGTGACCTGATCTAACCTAACCACGCCTCTATAGAGGCTCACGTAAACACGCAAAACACAGGACTCCTCGGTGTGGAGACATCTTTCATCTAAAAAAAAACGAAGGACATCAAAACTACAAGTTCTCTAGACTCACGTCTGCATAGCTTTTTCGCCGCGCTTCTCGGTTTCGATACAGGAGCAGTTGTAGTAGAGCCACGTGCTGTTGTCGAGCTGCTGGCTGCTGAGGCAGCCCGCCTGGCACGGCGACAGGTACGTGAACGAGTCCTGGAAACAGAGACTAAATATTGTGTCATCCGGGAATTAAAATAAGAAGAACGCTGACAAATAATTTGAATGACAGTAGCCATATAAGTTGAAAGAGAGAGAGAGACTAAAGTTTTCTATTTCAAACAGAACTAAGGGCTTAGTGCGAGTTTTTTAACGTACTCGATTACATTAACGTAAATGTTCGCTTAGGTCTAATTGTAGGAAAAAAGGTTTTCCGTTATATCACCAGACGGCGCTTATTCAGTTTCTAACGCGATCGACAACGTTAAAAAACTCGCTCTAAGGCCACTTAAGCGCCTACCACCATAGCACTTGTGTGGGAGGCCAACCACTCATATTTAAAGTGCGGAGTTGTAAATCTAATCGGATAACTTAACTGGCATAGTTTCCTAATTAGTCAGTTCAAACATAACTTTTAAACCGATTTCCATTCGCTGTCCCAATTGGGCGCCAGTATGTCGTTTTGGCGCACAACTGGGGCTACCCAGTCGCCCAAATGGGTCAACATTAAAATTACACCCATAGAATATTAAGACTATCAACACTAACAGAACCGTCAATAATTAAGCTTGAGATCTAGTATAATAGTAACTAGCTATTGCTAACTACAACATCGTTTATATTAATACCCGCAGGTAGAAGCTAGCATGTTGTGTTAGCACTGACCTGTCCGCACACGGGGTTGAATGGCACGTCGGCACAGTAGCACCCTGTACTACAGTTCAGGCGGCTGTTGGCGATGCTGACGTCGCTGATCATGCGGTAGTTCTCTTCCGGACAACTCACGAACATTAGTACGACCATACCTGCAAGATGATATTTTTGTTAGATTTTCAAGGAGCAGTAGTGGCTCAAACCTGAATGAATTAACCTCAAATGTTTTATGACTATAGTGGCAATTACTAATTTCTGAACATATAATTTTTCTCATAAACACAAACTTTTGTGGTGACTAAATTGTTAAAATCCATGATCAGGGGGGCTACTCTCTAAGCCCGAAGTCCGTAGTTTCGGGCTTAGTTCCGGGCGTATTCTACTCCGTATCACCTACGGACTTACGATTAGTTCCGAATCCGAACTAAGATCCCGAACACGAAATCGTGTTGTCATTAATTCTTAGTGGTTAGGTAATACGGAGTATAATACGCCCGCAACTAAGCCCGAAACTACGGACTTCGGGCTTAGAGAGTAGCCCCCCAGAATTTCTGGTCCCAAATCGTCATGCTAAACTAAATGATACTTATTTTGTAAGTTGGTTGAAAAGAACACTTTTACACGTAAATCTTTCTTGTCAATTTTAACAAGATGACGCCGATGTTTTCTGTCTACCCTGAGAAGAAACACCGGAACAAACTAAGATGACAAGTCCATACAATCCGTACTGGTCGAATCATATGAGAACCATCTACCTAGGTAATGTCTCAGGTGGTATTTGTGGAAAACACCCCACAAATTTGAGTGGACCTTTCCAGATAGTGCAAGCATTTATCAGTTATCGTGTGGCTAAACTCAGAAGCGATGAGAGCTAGAAATTTAAGTAACTAAGTTAACATTTTTACACCCTTTTGTTATTTGATCGACTAAGACCATATGATTCCTTACCAGCACTATAAATGGCGGCACTGGCAGCGGTCCACGCGGCCACCTGCCTTGCAGTTGGCACCAGTTTCAGAATCACCACACCAGATGTGATAGTACCCAGACCCATCACTAGAATACCACCCAGACCTGGAACGTGAGCAGATATGTTAAGATTATGTATTTGTGTAGTAGAGATACTGGCAAGTCTCCACGCAATGGGTGCCAGAGGATGGACGGCGTCGCAGAGGCCCAGAAAGCAGTGGCGAGGTGTCCTGCGACCTAATTTTGTAACGGGTTTCGGCAAACTGCGATCCCTTTGCCTTCGAATTGCTTAAAATAACAACTTCATAATTGTGTAATGCACCTAATGTGTAATCATATTCACAGTTATATAGACACGTTTAGGTTCATTACACAGCCGCTGGACGCGCACCATTAAGGCTGGTTCGAGGAGGCGGAAGGAAAGTGTTTGGAAAGCATTGGCCTTTGCTCAGAAGTGGGATACTACAGGCTAATCAAAAAAATTGTAGCCACTTCTACACGACAAACTTCATTTAATACATATTTACATATAATGTAGCTGTCCGTAGTTCTCGTTTATCGAAAGCATGTTCAATTGAAACTGCTGTCATTGTACATGACTGGATTATGTAATTTCATCACGCATTATACCAGCTAATAACATGTGATACAGATGCCGCAACCAACTAGTTTAATCAGCCGTTTCATCAAATCGGCGCAGTTAAATGAAAAAGCTAGGCAACCAATTAAACGTCTGATTAAGCTATTGGGCTGCGACATATACTCTAGATTTACTGATCAGGCTTTCAAAATCTTGAACGTTAAGCAACCTGTCGATTCTGTAAACATGTCGAAGTCAAGGCTTGGGTGAAGTGAACACGAGGTGAGCCGTCAATCCATATAATCACGATGCCTCGTGATCACGAAATGAGCTGTCATTCCATCTTGATTATATGGATTGATAGCTCACCTCGTGATCACTTCACCCAAGCCTTTACTTCGACATGTTTACAGAATCGACCGGCTGATGGTCCCGGCTGTAGTTTCTAAATATTTGACAGTCGTTCCGGATAGTAAGAAGCAAGGAACTCTGACAAGAGTGTTGCCAAGGGTTATAGTATTCCCATTCCCGGGTTGCGGAAGTCACAGATGCAGTCGCTTTATGTAAAGACCCCACCATAGTTGAGTTCTTTCAAGCAATAGGATCTTTAAAATATATTTGATGAATAGGAAAAAGGTCCAATAGTTGTATGCAACCTTTGTGCTATTTAAAAGGTAAGGTTAAAAAATAATAGAAGAAAATAATAATATAGGGGTGAAACAAATCTACGAGGGACTAGTCTTTTAAATAATAATACCACTACAATAGTTATCAGCGGACAATAGACGTTAATCTCGTCTGTGACATTCCCTACGCGACCCCGCATAAGGGTGACTACAATAACTCAATTTGAGCTTCCTTGGGAATAGAAAATAAGCTTAATTATAACAAAAAACGGAAACTTAAAAAATAAGTCGCATCCGTACAATTCCCTTTTCTTTCTCCTCTCTCTATTTATTTAGTGGCTAATCCGCGCAACTTCATTTGCGACACATATTGCAACATTTTTAAATGACTGCGCTCAGCGGTCGTAGCGTGATGTCATATGTATAGCCTATATCGATAAATGGGCTATCCAACGCTGAAATATTTTTTTCAATTCGAACCAGTAGTTCCTGAGATTAGCGAGTAACAAACGCTTCAGTTCTATAATATTATAATAGTATAGATATAATACTTCATGGTTACAAATGCAAAGAGGCGGAATTCCTGTCTGTCTTTCCTTGTCTCGTTTAAATTCACCCAAAGGGTGTTTTTAAAAGATCACTTTTAGCGATAAGGCCGCCCATTGTGTGACCCCATGTAAAGTATGTTTCATCTATCTTTTTGTACTTATATTGTGATAATAATAAAGAGTATTCGATTCTATTACTTTTATCACGCATAAAAACGTTGATATAACAACTTTAACCAAATCAAACTTTACCGAATCGGCAAAATGGCGTTTGGTGGTATCACATCGAACAGCAACCCACACAAACTTTTAACATCGCAAGTTCCGCAGATCATGTTCGAAACACCAATACCAATACAGTGTTCATGTTAGTACCTCACCCGAGACAAGGTTGGCGTCATGCGTCGGCAACCGGAACTGTTTCTCCAAGTACTTGGGGAGGAAGCTGTACACCCCGCTGATCGGCATGAGATGAAGAACTGAGCTCGCAGTACGCCACATTAGGATGTCGTTTGTCAGCTGCCTTTTTATCGTTGCGAAGAAATCTGGAAGTAAGAAGAGTGTGGTGTAGTTTGTAGAGGAATTTGTAAAAACCAAGAGTGTGATCGTAGTAAGCGTTTGACTGATTCAATCAGGGCAGTAAGTCGGGCTACTAAGCTGCTGATTAGTTAATCTTTTTATCACGGAGCTAGGACTTGCAGAGAATGTTCTCAAGTGTTAATACAATCTTTAACACAAATAAAAAAAACTTTTTTTATTATGAAGGAATAATTCAATATGGCGCCACATGGGAGTGCATTGGGCCCATCTTGTGCACCACACAATTGTAGGTCTTGCTGAAATACTCAAGCATTTGATCTCGGTAACTGCTGACGTTAGCTACCTATTAAAGTCAATCATGGAAGTAGTTCCACCGGCAACCGGCAAGACCAGACATTACAAATATTCATTTGTATACAAAACAAAACATTATATCGAAATTCTCGTACTAGTATAATTCTCGTATATTTACGGAAGAGATATCGCACGATATAAAATATTTGTCAAGCAGATAAGTCGGATTCCCGCCGCTTTTTCAATGTTGTCACAATTTTTATTATTGTTCTGTTTGGAAACCGTCCAACTGATTAGGAACTAGACTTGTGAACTAAAAACCGAGATACGACGGAATTTTTATGTTAAATTCAATTTTCATTTTCCATCCGAATAATGCCATTGTGAAAAGGTAAAGCGGAACCATGGTCCTCGAATTTTCACGACCAAATTCTGATTTAGATAATAAATTAATCAAAAGAGATACCAATTGTGATAAGACTTCGAGTGTGGGACAGAGTGCAGATAAAATAAAAGCTACTTTTGGGTTGGGCAGGAAACAAACTAGACTTGGATGTAATAAAATACAACTCTTGATAATATTAATGAATGACAACAACAAATTCTAACATATAAAAAGTCATTAAGAATCTCAAAGGATTGCCAACATCACACTTAAAGTATAATAGATATGCTATATGAATCATTGTCTAGAGACAATCTTCTCTAACACGATAACATATCATTTGTTAGAAGTTTATTAGTCATTTCGTTTATAGGACGTAATTCATCAGTCGTGCTAGTTATGTCAACTGGATTACTACTTGACTACTACAATATAAAAAGTAGGCCACCCACAGATATACAATAAACGTTCGCGTAGTTTTTATCGCAACTTAGCTAGACATTTAATTTGTAAAAAATGTATAGCGAAGGATTTTTTTTTATCACAAGCAACACATTTCATTAAAGACTGAAATTTTGAACAACCTACTAAAACTTGTAACATGGAAAACTTTGAGTAGAATAGTTCAGCTTTTTTTAATTGATATGCTCGCTGTTGTTCGCAAGCTCACCTGATGGAAAGCAATGATGTAGTCGACAATAGAGCACGCATTTTTTTATTTTATTTAATATGGGTTTGCTCTTGACTCTAGTCTAGGTCATAAATGACAGAGACAAAGTCGACGATGGAGCGAGCTTACCCAGAAGAAGCCTGTTCACTCTAATTTTGAAGAGATTAGGGTTGTATGCGTTCGGAAACACAGACGCAGGCAAAGAGTTCCACTCCTTTGCTGTGCGCATTATAAAAGACGTTTGGAAACGTTTAGTGCAAATTGGTGGAATAGCAATAAGGTAGGGATGGTAACTTGCAGTGCGTCTAGTTGTCCGATGGTAGAAGGGGGCCGGTGGGATGAGGTCGTGGAGTTCCTGGACACTCTTTCCGAAGTACAATCTGTAGAAGACCGACAAGTAGGCAACCTTGCGGCGATGAGCCAAGCTGTGAAGCTTGCCTATAAATAACCTATTCTCTTTTCACTTAAAGACCCCTAGGTTTTAACTATCAGGAAACGACTACGAGTATATGGCTGTTTCAAGTTCCACCACCACATCATCCATGTAAAACAAGTTAAATTGAAAATATGAATTACCTTTGAAGAAGGGCTCGTTCTTATCCTTGATTTTCTTTGGTGGCAGTGGCATGGGCTCTTGCCTGATCTGTCGCGGGAAGCAGAACATCAGGGTCGACAGTAGAACGATGAAGCCAGCTATGAATACCATACCTGAGGAAGAACACAACATGAGCTATTATTAGATGTAGGTGTTCAGAGTCTTTCTGATGATTTGTCTGAAATGAATGAATGAGTGTCTGAAATGAAAGGTTTCAAACACACGGAAGGTTAACCAGAAATATTTGGTTTAGATGTAGACATCATTGAAGTTATAATGACGGCACGCGAGCAAAGTTCTAGGCATTTCTTCCAAATAATAATAGTGTGCCGCTGGTGATTCAAAATATTTTTGTATCACTAGGTTCAGTATCAATGTCAAACCAATTTATAATTTCATCTAACTTTCAATAGATAGAGATTGATGAGTTCTTGTGAAATAGTTCACATCAAAAAATTCACGGCTGGACTAAACAAATATTACTTGCGGCATCATGTCACACTTTATTTGGATAGATGAGTGGGCCAAAGATCAAAATATTCGGTTGCGCCTAACAGATTTTTACAATAATTCAGACGTTTCATGTGGTAAGTATACAACTATACATGGGTCTGCTTGTACAAGTGACGTTGGAAGTAGTGGGCGTAAACGTACCTAGGGCAGGGCCATTCAACCGCATTTAAGGTACACATAAGACATCAGTTTATAACAGTCTTCATTATGTGCTCTTGTATTATCAGGCTCGTAATAAAACGTTGTACAAATACTTGGAAAAGGCTAACATCCTCGCATCTAATGAACACCGTACATAGAAGCTTTATTCTGGCAAATATATGCGAAGGAAATCGAAATCGCAAAATATATATGGCGAGCAAATACAATTCGTTGCTAGTGTATATGGGCGAGTCACTCATTGTTTATAGAACATATCACCAGGATCGCGTTATGGAACATTCTGATTATGGCAATTATATAGAGGTGGCGAGTGAGAAATCCTCCTTTCAATAGCGCTAATCCGTTGGCAGTCGTCAGGAGATTACTTCGAATGTGTGGAATACTTCACGCATCGCGAGGCGCCACCGTGCGAGACTGATCGCTCGATCTACTTACATGTACAATACCCATGTACAAAGTGCAAAACACTCATGTTTTTAAAACTAGCCAAGTTTCTGGAACATGCTATATAAACTTGGAAAGATATCAAACAATGACGCAGCAGCTGGAGCTTAAAGTTCATTCTACGTTTATGGTAAAACATTCGTTGAAATATGACCAAAACCGACAATTATAAGAATTGTCAAAACCAGTGATCGTAATAATAACTCATGAAACCTTGGATACGATCAAAAACAATTCCGATAGATTCAAACAGAAAACATTTGCGCGTTCACAAGGTCGCCCGGTCGCCGTTCAGTCAAGGGCGTTCGCTAGACACGGTAGGTATGGACTATGGATACACACGCCGAGCAGCATTGTTTACCACGCTCAATTGTACCATTACACGTAATATAGAGAGTCACAGCGTCTAATACATTTTGAGAACTTGAGTTTTACATCGAGCAGGAGAAGACGAAGGTCAAGAGAACCGGTTTAAAAGTAAAAGTGAGCATGGCGTCGGTCGCGTGTCCACCCACTAAATCCTCATTACGGGCACCGACGACGGCATAATTGTCGGCAACAAGGCGCGCAGCCTTGGCCGTGACCGGCTGTGGATAGAGCGCTTATTTTAGCTGTGGTGACGCGGCGTGATGTAAGACGCGTTATATAACTAGTGGCGTGCGCCCGCGCAGCCCGCGCCGCCGCAGCGTGACGCCCGCGCACAAAAAAGCGAAAGCCGACTGGAAATTGCATCGCGCGCCATTCTATGACACCACATCATACACGTTGCACCGCGGTGTTATAACACATCTTGTCACTGAAGCTTCCTAAAGCTAAAGCTGTCGATACAACTGAAAGCTCATTTACTAGTGAAGTATTAATTATGCAAGCGTGGAATGTCTCGCTCACCCTTTCGTAGAAACAATTACAATGCAATCGAGCTGCTATAGGAGTCCGCAGGGGAAGTAATGAGCGGTGATTAACATCTTGCAGCATACGATCTGTATGCTCATTATCCCTTGTGAAATGTTCTTATAATAACGTAAATCGTCGCAACTTCAGCTTAACTGACATTTTATAGACTCACGTATGCGTGGAACTATTGCGTGTCAAAATATTTATAATTTATTTACAGCTAATTTATATATCAGCCTTTTTTTTTTTCGAACATACTTTTCTTTAAAAGTAATTGATCAGTTCATTGATTTTAAGCTGAAGTCTTTTGTCTTTTATTATATGCCTTTTAGAATAACTTCCCTTTAAAAATTACTGATAAGTTCTTTGATTGCAAGCTGATTGTCTTTCGGCTATTATAGTAAGCCTTTATAGAATACCCTTTCTTTGAATCATCATCTTCCTGCCTTTATCCCATGTTACTTATAAAAAACGTGGTGCGCCGCGCAACCCGTTTTTTTTTCTTCCATTCTGTCCTGTCAGCCGTCACGCTATCACTAACTCCCTTTTTTCATATCACAATCCATACATCTGGTGCCTTAGTGAGAGTTTTTTAACATCCTCGATCGCGTTAGCGTAAACGTCCATTTGAATTTGAAACTGAATAAGTGCCGTCTGGGGACAATAACGGAAAACCTTTTTTTCTCCATTTTATTTGACATAAGCGAACGTTTACGTTAACGCAAATGTTTACGTTAACGTGATCGATTACGTTAAAAAACTCTCTTCCTCTCCATCCATCCACTTTTATATTCATAACTCTTTTAGTTACATGCGTTTCATCCCTTCTCTTCACATGACCATACCAAGACAACCAGTTAGTTCCCTTTCAACTTTTCCGTCACTGGAGCCACTTTTAAACTACCGCTAATGTACTCATTTCTCCATTCTCGTTACTCCACGCATCCATCTCAACATTCTCATCTCCGCTACATGCAATCTATTTTCATCCGTCTTTTTTACATCCCATCATTCTGATCCACACAGTACGACAACTCTTTTACCTTTAACTTGATCCGTGGGTCGCAAGTTATTCCAGTGACCTGTCGCCATTTCATCCATCCTAAGTTGATCCGGTGCGTTACGCCTCGGTCTATATCGCCATCCCCTTGGACAAGCTACCCGGGGTACCGAAAGTCGGAGCAGATCGGTATAGGCGTTCCAGTGAGAGTAATAGGCATAGAACTGGAGAGACCGCCGAAATCGCAGAACAGGTATTCTGTTTTAGGCCACCCACAGCCTTTATTTGAATATTATCGATAATTTCATGATTTCAAGCTGATTGTTCTTCATATATTATTATAAGCCTTTATAGAATTTACTTTTCTTTGAAAATTACAGATACGTTCACTGAATTTAATTCGATTGACCTTCGTCTATTATGTATAAACCTTCAATATCTTTACAATACAAATAATCAAGTTTCTAAAGAGCAAGTGAACTAATGCTCCAGATACCAAACGATACCATGGATTACCTACTCCGAAAATTTCTAGACTGCAACTTCGAAGACATTTGTTTTTGTAGCCATACTGCCAATTCAGGCCAACCAGGCAATACGTTAATTATTCAAAAACGTCCGTTAAAATAAACTTATTAAAATTCAAAACTTCATTCATGAGTGTAGCGTTGGAACAATAAGGAAATACGCAGAAATCATTCAATGCGTATTCGCGAATTCAATACGTTGGCAGTCGGGACACGCTTGCAGCAGTTTTCTACCGCAACACGACGCACAAACAACTTCCTAAAACCCTTAAGTGTTCGAAATTGAGCTTTATCTTGAACAGGGTAAGGTGTGATGGGTTGTTTATGGGTGGTAAATGGAAGTCTGTTTTGTTTACACGCATTGGGTTGGTGTGCAGGTCACGCACGTGCTTTCTTCGTGGATTTTGCGCGCAAATCTGTGCAAGTGCTTTGCTAACGGTAGATGACTGTTCCGCGTTGGAATGTCTGGTACTTCAATACTTCGATTTCGTAGCTACAGACAAGTCATCGGTTTAGTTGTAAACTTAAGCAATATCCCTAAAATAGATTTCTCAGACAGTTTCCTTTCTTGAAGACTAAGAATAGGTAAACGCTGATTGAACATGTAGATAGCGCTATTTTTGTTAATAATACTGTAGAAACCAAAATGCATCGAGATTATTATGCAGTTGAATATGCATAACATGATCCACATTTGTGACAATAACTACAGATAACTTTTGAACTAGATTGATAAGGCTACTGGCTCACAAGCGAAGCAATATTCAATTATTTCGAAGCCTGGCGCGACTTGGTTCAAGATACATAAGAAAAGGTAGCAGCTACGGCGAACACCCACTTGTATCGATTTTCCGAGTGTAATGTATTTACACAGCAGTAAAACGCGAAACATTCGTTTAGTTTTATACGTTCTAACCTATAATTTTATTTTCTATATAACCATGCCGCCGGTTGTTCTATTAAAATCAAAACAATTAAAAAGGAAATGGTTTAAACAGAAGCCTTTTTTATTTAGAACCACCTAAGGTTAACCGAACAGGCCCGTACAGGGTTACCATGGCTTTTAGCTCTAAGCTTTGTAAAAATCTTGTCTTTACCTTGTGGAACGCAATAAATGAATATGAATATAAATAAGGTTGCAAATTAGAATCTTGCAAAGCTTTTTCTACTAGAGCTGAGCAATTTCTGTTAGTTCATCGAACAATGACATAACTCAACCCTAGATGTCCAGAAGACTTAAAATCAGTTATTTTTGAAGGGAACCCCAAAAAAAATACACAACATGCGTGAATGTAGGTCCTGTACACCACGACACGATAGAATATCATTCACAAATTAATATTCAAACCGAATTCTTAAACTTATTTAAGAATAACAAAAATAGGCAGCAGTATGCAGAAAACACCTGCATCTCCGATACCATATTTATTCTATTATGACCAAAGGTATTCAGTATATAACAATTAATGCATATGAAGGGACGTGCACTGCAAACTAAGTGCAGCTCTGGCTGCAACTTAATTATGAATGAATGTTATGCGATCGGTTACAACCACCCGCTTGCCACTGCTGACGAAATCCTTAACGAGATACTGGCTATTCCAAGCACTGCATATTGAGAGACTCGGAAATTGTTAACAGGTTGAAATCTGTATTCATCAAATGCTGCTACTCTGCTTTTTTTTTTTTTTTTAAGAATGGGAAATCATCAAATGACTTCTTCCGCTCTGGGTGGAGCGGAAGGGCGTGTCAGACTCTTACTGACTAAAACCCATCCGTGTTCCTTCTAAGCCCTTTGCGTTCCAGGGCCGCGGTGACTCTTTCGAACAAATTCCGCAACCCTGGCAGGCTCTGGCCCTAGTGGGCCCCGTCCTCTATGCTGACATCTCTTTGAGGCGCGCGTGAAACACAACGCGCCATCGACCCGGGCCTGGGTGGTGATCGGACAGCGAGCCACCCAACGCTCGCCGTCCGCAGGCCCGCGCCTACGGTGGCCGGGGATCGCCCTGCGACTCCCGACGCCCGGGGCGTCTTCTCCTGTTGCGGCGGTTGGGGCGAAGGCCTTGCCTTTCCCTCGCGCGGCCCGCCTCCTCCTTCGCTAGCATTACTGCTTCGCAGAAGGAGGTGACCGCTTCCCAAGCCTCCTCGCTCCGGACCATGGATTCAACCAGGGCCGGACGCGAGAGGTTGCCGCCGCCGATCGCCTCGACGAGGACACGGCGGTGCTCAGCCCAAGCAGGGCAGACCTCCACCGTATGCTCCACCGTGTCCTCCGGGCGATCCTCACAGTGCTGACACCCGGGCGTGTCCTCCCGCTTAATCCGAAACAGGTACCTCCCGAAACAGCCGTGTCCGGTAAGTACCTGCGTCAGGCGGAAGGTGAGGACGCCGTGGCGCCTCTCCAGCCACTCCTCAAAGAGGGGCCTTACCGCCGCAATTGTGGCGTGCCCAGCGCTGGGCCGCGATAGTCGCAGTCTCCATACCGCCATAGTATCCTGCCGGAGCTCCGTCCGCCGCGACGCAATTTGCCGTGGCAGCGGAGTTTCGCCCCGGCGAAGCACCTCCACGCGCCACGCGTAAACGTGCGCGAGGGCTCTCGCCTCCAGATCCCATGGCGGTAATCCGGCAAGGAGGCTCGCCGCCTCGCCGGAGACCGTGCGGTATCCCCGAGCCAGCCGGATGGCCATGACCCTTTGGGCCGCGTTGAGCTGGCGGGCTGGTCGCCCCTTCAGCGTTAGGGCCCACACAGGGGCCCCATAAAGGGCCATGGACCGCACGATCCCCGCATAGAGCCTCCGGCAGGAGGCGTTTGGACCCCCTAGATTGGGCAGGAGCCGCTTGAAGGCAGCCCCGGCCCGCTCCAGTCTTGGAGCCAAACGTCGGAAGTGCTCCTCGAAGTTCCATCGGCTGTCGAGAACGAGCCCCAGGTACCTGATCGTCGACCCGACGCCGATGTGAACCCCTCCTACCGTTATTTGGGATCCCATTGGTGGCCTGTTCCGAGAACCATAAAAACACATGGCTTCGGACTTGTGCAGGGCCACCTCGAGACCCAATTGCCGGATCCTCTCAACGACTGGCTACTCTGCTACTATCCCAATTCGTTTAAGATAATTTTTCACTTGTTTTGCATTATTATTATCCCATCTCCGTAAAAGCCAACGTTTCATTTTTCTCGTCTTCCTTATCTTTGGCATCTATCTCATGGATACAATTGTCATGTGCATTTTAATTGTTGACGTATTTATCACTACAAAATTTATTCAAAAATTCTGCTATTATCCCATTTGGGATCATTCTAACCCAACTGCCCCAGAAGGAAGCTTATATTTCACGTCGTTTTCTGCTAGCACGTGTCATGTCAGCATTAAACTCTTTTTTATCTTTGACATTTGCTCGTTTAAATATACATTCAACACTACACTACTATCATTAAGTCAAAAAACAGAAAGTGAGATAATAAGCATCTCTTACGCAAATAGCCAATCCAATTGTCACCCGGATCTCAACATGCTCAACATAAATGATAGCATTTAAGTACTTTTAGTTTTTATAAAACTCCAGAAAAATGTAGAGCCTAAGTTTAATGTCTAAAAAAAGAATAATGAACTCAATATTATAGTAACTAAGCCAATTTCGTCATCAACATGTCAAGACGGCCTATCCGTTACAAAAAGTAAGTAATAGATGAGTGTACTCACCAAGCCACCAAGCTCCAACCCACCTCGGGTCGCTGGCATCGAAGCCGGGGGTCAGGAGGGGATCCACATACACTCTAGTGCATAGTGCTCCCAAGAGGAACCCAAGAGCGGGCCCAATGACCCTTATGCCGATGGTGATAGCTGTGGACAAAGACATGCAAAAGGATTAGAACAAGTTCACTAAATACGAAAAAAGGATTTATTATCACAGAAGTAACATGCATACAATTTTTACTCTGCTTATAAATGCCAAAGACCTGCATCACTGTGATTGTGTGATCGCAAATACTCTGATTGTCAGATCCCGGATAACATTACGTAAATTCCAGGTCGGACGAAAAGTTATCAAGTATTGCCGTCTGGAATTTCTCCATAGTAGCCCGAAGTTTGGAACTGTGCCCGGTATGGCTATAGGCTCGTCTTACGTCGGACCTACTAAAACTGACGAAACTTAGTAGCTAATACACCTTTGCCGTTCCAATCGGAGGAAAGATGTTCAAAATTCCATTTACGGCGGACGCTTGTGGAAAGTGACGACAGGCGATAATTTTGTCAATCTTCGCTGAACATTAAGTGTAATAAAGCCTAAATGAGAATCAATCCAATACAGAAAAAAAAACATTGCAAAAGTTTCCACACTTGACACGAGTTAAACGGAGATAAACGATTGAAATCACCAGTACAAAACAAGCATACAAGAAAGACGAATCACAACGAACCACGTCCGGCAGTGCTTTATAATACTTTATGGTGAGCAGTAAAATGTACACGCATAGTTAGAGACTGGAGACAAACCTTAACATAATTTGCTAAATGTTGAGAATGTGATTGTGAACCCTGGAAAAATGATATCCTGAGAGAAGGGTTACATTCCTCTACAATTCTTCAAGGTTTTATTTAATTTTCCTTGTTTATCATTTTCTTCCTAAGGACTTTTCTTGTACCTGCCTAAGTTATCTGTAAAGGTCTCAGTTGTTTTGATTCGTTAGAGCTACATTTTCAAACATTTCCCCCCGCTTCATGTCGTTTTGTATTACATAATTGCATTATCAATCACTATTAAACATTCAATCATAAGTGAAAAATCTGTCATGTTACGTACAAAATGTTTTTTAAATGCATTTATCATCGACATCGTATGATTCGTATAAGAGAACTACTGATCGAACATGCAGCGAAGGTAAAAACCCATTGAAATGATATAGAACATTAAACAAACATTGTAATCAATTAATGTCTTGCTCTCACGAAGTATGAAATAATTAAATAATATTACGCTAGCAGATTCTGCTCCTATTACGGCACCTAGACACGAAACGAATACATTTTCCACTACATGCATCACTAAAACCGCTCTACTGCACGAAACTACAGATACAATGTAAAATAGCAACACAGAATTAATTCGAGGAAATATTATCATCGGGTCACTTAATCACGTAGTAAATATTAATGTGCATAATCGGTGAGGCGAAGATGGTCGTTATGCAAATTGAGATGGACTCTCGCACATACAGTGGACCGCAGTCGTTTATCTCAATAGGGCTAGGGCTCTGGGGCTAATTGAGGGCCATTGAACTCGCCACAACAAATTATCGTATGAGGAATTGCCGCTGTCAACGATCGCTGCTGCATACAGCTACTTCATGTTAGAACGAAAGAAAAACGAACGCACTGCGAGCTTGGATGATTACTGACATTATTGTTCCGAGAAATGCTAATATTATTACAACCCATTAAATTATACGAGTATGATTATTACTGCACAACATATTATAAACAGTAAACAACTCATTTAAATACATTATGAGACCGAAATTAAGGAACACGCCGCGAGCCGAAGACGAATCATCCGGCGCGCTTGAACA
This sequence comes from Mamestra configurata, assembly GCA_002192655.3. Lineage (NCBI taxonomy): Eukaryota > Metazoa > Arthropoda > Insecta > Lepidoptera > Noctuidae > Mamestra > Mamestra configurata. The sequence continues at coordinate 141,353 of NDFZ01004966.1, read as the reverse complement.
TGCGTGAGAACTGTCCCAAAATCGAAATTAAATTAAAAACCTGTTATAATAATAAAATAACAAAGGACCGTTGCAGGGTGAGTGACCGAAAAACAATCAGGTACTTAGGTCCCGAATGTAATCTTTCCCAGAAACCAACCGCATCGCTTGCCAAAAAACGGCCGGGCGTGCGTTCAGCTCGCGTGCTTCACGTTCGACACAAAGTAAAATATACGTTCCTATTATCATCATGCGCTTTTGTAATAAATAATGGCCTCGTCAGGATCGTTTTTCAAAACGGCCGCTGCCCGCGTCTCGGTACAAGTTTTTATAATGTCCCGGTACACTCGTCCTTACCGGTTCCGATGCATCATTAACATCGTTCAAGTGCTGCTCCCTCGAATTAACGCTCAGTGATTGTCAAAAAATGACGAATTGCATCATTAAAATGAACCCGGTAGGCAATCGCGGTTAGGGTCCAACATTACACTATATTTTTGACTCGTTTGTTTTATGCTTTCAAGTTTAGTATGCGGTTAAAAATAGATGAGCGTGCCACCCTATCTACACACGCTATCTACAATAATAGAGACAAACATAAATATACTGATATGAAAGGCAACAGGGCTTGCAGAGATAACCTTGCGAAGCCCGCCTCTGTAAATAAGGTCATCTCTCTGACAGCTACAATCACCTCTGATATACGACGAATAGATATAAAAATCTTCTGAAACATTTTCGATGCACCCATTTAGAAGAAGAAATAAACAGTCACACCTCAGGAATCGATATTCTTGTCTAAATAAGATGTCTGACGAGTTCTATCTCTCTGGTATCAAATTCCGTTTATGGGAACATGACATTACCAGGTAATGCAAAATCTAAACGACTACTTCAACACCGGTCTTCCCTTAATAAAATTTCAAATTAATGTAAATAAAGATATTCGATTAGCGCTATGAAATTTTATCAGACATTGATTAGCATTGGAACCTTCAGAAATTATCCACAGACAATGTTTCAAAGCGAAGTCTATCCACATCACTGACATCACAGACAGTCGGTACTACACAATAATATTCGCAAGTCACGATATTTTTAATGGCCAAGAAATAGGAACACAATTCCTAATCGGTGCAGAGTTCATTGCTCTTTCAGATGCAAAATCATTTTTAGAAGTATGACTAATTCAGTTGGAAAACACACTAACGCTGTGACGCTTCTACGAAAACACCTGTCTAAGCAGATATACAGGAAATAGTTTTAAGGCAATAAATAATAATCAAAAGACTTGCGGTATTTGAAATAAAATCAATTTGACGTCATAAAAAGGTTTAATCAACTGGCGGTACGATAATAACAACAGCCGACATAATCATATCTAATCATAGAGACGTAATCTAATCTGGCGATGTTGCAAGAAAACTGACCTATGACAACTACAGTAACAAATTATTGGGTGGAGCGCAATTTGATAGTGCACTGGCAAAAAAGTTGCATAAGGTGCACTTTGCAATATCGCGGTAACGTAATAACGAGGTAATTTTCTCGTCCGTACAAGGCGTAATTAATCGCAATCAGATTGAGAACCGATAGTACGATTAAAGAAAAACACATTCCAAATTTCGATGCGAGTCTTGACTAATTGTGAGCGTTTAGCATCCTTTCCGGGGTTTGGAATACGTTGTTACATGTATGGAAGGGCTAACATAATTCCAGTAAATGAACGCAGATGATACAGAATTGATATGTACCTATCACAAAAAATAAACTGTTGAATATCATAAATATCTGCAGCCCAACAAATCAATTATTGAAAAGAGACATTCAAAATACACAAACCCAACATCGGCATTTCCGGCCAATCCTTTAAGAACTTTGAATATAAAAATCCAATTTTAGAAGAAACAGGGACCAATAAATTTAATGAGCATACGAATGCGTGTATCAATCGTGACCCAAATAAACACGAGCCTGTGTTCTCTGAAAACTTTATGATTCACAACATTTTGGATGTAAAAATCGTAATCCCAGTTCAAGGAAAACTACAATACACGGCTCTATGCCATACTGAATATATTAGAATCTTAAATGAAGTTAATTTTATTTACGTCGACTGTTAAGATTCTCTAAAGGAATTTATTAATGTTAAATATAGACCTGTCGAATTCCGTAGCAAAATTGTTTCCTTGACATACCAATTAGAAGTAAAAGTGAAATAAGTCTAAGGCTAGGACGTTTAATTGGACACTAATAATTTCAATATTGACTGTTTAGTAGAAAATACTAGAAATAGCATGCCTTACAAAATGTCAGAAAAATTGTTGATAGACCAATACTCGGATAGACAGAACTGCCAAGGAGGGCAACACACCAATAAATGATTAATTTAAGGAAGTTTATCATCAAACAACCAAGGCTAAATAAGGAAGGAGAATACAGCAGCAAAGCAAAGACATTCCAACAAAACAATTTCCAGATATAAAAAGAAAACCTCAAGAACGCATCAAGGAAACGACTCGAAGTCGACCATTCCCGAACGGTGATCGTGAGGGACGAAATTAGGGCAACGTCTCTTAGAACGAGACACACGCACTGACACCAACGAGCTGAAATTGTCGCCGCGACGCGCCGGCACACTGACACACTTCGCTAACCACCTACTGAAATAGCAATTGCATACGTTTTACACACAACAGGGCTTCAGTCAAGAAGTGCGGAGCAGCCATGAATTATAAGTGAGCTGTGTTTAAAACTGTAGCGGTATCGATCGGAAAATCAATGGAAATACTGAAAGACGCTAATAAAAAGAGCAATGAACTCGGGAAAACCGAAGGAAATAAGAAGCGCGGCGCTGCTTTGAACTTTCATGGAGCTACAATTGAACGTTATGATATACCCCAGACTATTTTATCAACACTTGAATCGAAACAAGGCAAATATTATACAACTAAAGCTATGAAAAAATAGGATGTGGATCTAGTTTGTACAAAAACAAAGCACAAGGAAAACAGGTGCGAAATATTCTCGTTAGATTATAAATTTGAGATATTCTAATTTCAGATCACCAAATTGGTATTGTGCAATTTACGTCCAAGGTCTTTTGACAAACCTTTAGACAACTTTAATGAACCGTTTATAAAGTTGTTAATCTAGGAATTTTGCTATTTCAAATAGGTTAACTGCTTAACTTTTATGCAACGTAGCTTGAACAATTTTTGATCATAAAAAAATTTAGTGCCTATGTGGACATTTCGTTTCAAATAATATTAGCTTTTGCCAGCTACTTCGTATACGCATATCCCGTTCCCGTAGGAATTTCTAGAAATCCTCTCTTAATTCTCCCCTACACTGCCTAAGGAACCTACAGGCCACAGCTTTCTACGACCAGTAGTTTCGGCTGTGCGTTGTCAGTCAGTCAGTCAATCAGTAATGGAAGAGTTTTATATATTGATGATTGATAATTACACTGCATTTAGTAGTTGAGTATTAATTTACTGGTAAAAACTGTCGGCGTTCTCTTGCTTATTCGATTTTACACTAATTATTTATTCATAGCCCTACCAAGCCCTTTTTTTTAAGTATGGGAAATCATCAAATGACTTCTTCCGCTCTGGGTGGAGCGGAAGGGCGTGTCAGACTGTTACTGACTAAAACCCATCCATATTCCTTCTAAAGCCCTTTGCGTTCCTGGGCCGCGGTGACTCTTTCGAACAAATTCCGCAACCCTGGCAATCCCTACCAAGCCCTACACAAAGTATCTAACGCCTAAGGTCACGATCACACGTAATAATTGACCTAAATAATCCGCAGTACACTAGTATCAATCAATGAATATCCGTGCGCACTGAGCCTTATTTAGGTCACCTCAAGTTAACTGAATTGAATTTAATTGGTTAATAAATTAGTGTAATACGTTGCGTGCCATTAAATAATGTTTCCTTTATCGCACGCGTTCTAGCATGTAGTGATTATGAAGAGTTAGGATTATTACTGAGTGAATTAATTTGTTTAATTGAGACTACTGCTTTAATTAATCGCTGCAAATGATGTAATATATGAGTACTGAACTTTGTCCACTTCAACAATATCTGAATTGCAAAGTACAGCTGTTATATTCTCTTCGTTATATTATCCACGTGTGAAGTGAACAATCAAATCAGCCGGTAGATGTTAACTGCTGAACATAAGCTTCCAATAATTTACGAATATACATAAGCAAAGGAGAATGTTACTGCCTTACAAAATTCAATTAAAATAGAACCATAAAGTTCGCATAATATCAGCTTTTGCGCTTAATATCCTATGATAATAAAATGTGGCGGTTAAATAATCCTAATCAACATAGCCATGAGACTGTCCAGATTCTTTGCCTGTTGCCTATATGCTATATCTTACTTCTAAAAGCTTTACACCTGCTGGTTTCATTTTCTTTAGTGCCTATAATCCATACTAACACTATTCTTAAATCGGTTCCTATGAAACACCTACATGAACATTAACTTGAATAAGCAATTTGTACAGTTCTGGATTTTAAAACAGAATATTCTAGTTAAACAAACAATCCCACGGCACGAATCTTACAGGATTTATTCAATACAATTGATTAGGGGTTTTCAAAGTTATTATCATCTTCCTACCCTAATCCCATGTTACTTGGGGTCGGCACAGTTTTTATCTTCCATTCGGTCATGTCAACCGTCACGCTATCAATGATCCCCTTTTCTATCATCACACCTCACACAATTCATCTATATTTACGTTGGCCTCCCTCTCCCACTCATTTATATTCATAACTCTTTTAGTAGCATGCGTTTCACCCTTCCGTTTCCCATAACCACTACAAGACAAGCGATTCTCTAAGGATAAAATAGATCTTGGTGATACTCCGAAACATCAAGAAAAAGGACATCATGTCGACTGAAATTCCAGAGCCTTCCCTGACTTATTTTCTCACTATCTGGGAGCTTAGTTGATAGTCTATTTTTTGAGGCCATTGCGCCCTACACGTACACTAGTTTCATAAGACCTTTATTTGCTGCAGTAAAGATACCGTGTACCTAAAACACGAGATAAGAGAAGCGCAATTGAAAAGGATACATTGAATGAGTGTCAGATAATGACTGGCCCACATAAAACAAACGGACTTATTCTGCGTTTATCTAATCATTGGCAAGTTCACTAGATGGAACATGAATCTATATTATCGGGACAGTGTCGTAACAAAAACACGAGAATGCTCTCATTTTGAAAACAGAGCTACTTGTGCAGGAATAGACGCGTTGGACTATTTAAAGGGAATGTAGGTCGGGCAAAGGGTACGACATGAATTATTTTTATTGGAAAAGAAAGTAACTCTCTCAATACTTACTTTGATGATGACAGGCTGAGTAAAATTATGTCATGAAATATGAGCTGGGTAGGGTCGAAAGTTCAGCAACCAGCACTAGCACTTAGCCTTTTTAGGAAGAACATAGCAGTAATGTGGCAGTAATGACATCAAATTACAAAAACAGGACAGCAACACACAATCTACACTTAAAAGGAAATAAAGTAGACAAAGATGATGTCCCTAAAGTCCCAGGAGAGGATATAACTCATTCTCTTGATGGAACAAGAATACAAGATGACACGCACGGGAAGAGACTAGATCTTTGCTCCTAAGCCAAGACCACACAACAAGGCAACCATATTGAAGAAATTTTATAATCCATATACTAGTACGAAAATAGTCAGCAATACTTGTTCAACAAAATCGTTACAAGGCCGATACATGAGGCTAAGGGCCCTTTGTTAGCGGGAAAAGACAAATGTAAGAATAACTATAAACTTCCGACCTTCCTAATGAAAGAAGTCATAACAGTGTAAAGTAATTTCCATAATATTGAAACTAACTGGTAGTTTTAACATATACTCGTCAGTCCACATATTTTTCTAATGTACACAAGTCCACCTTCAAAGCCTGCTCAAGATTTGAATCAATGACGACGTAGAAAAATTTAAATGAGCATTATGAAATGTCGAAGGTAAACATAACAAAATGAAATCTTCAACATTAATTTAATAAGTCAAGGAACATATATTTAAGACAGAATTTTCAATAGAACTATATCTACCATAGACTTAGCATTATCGTCATAGTATTAGTTTTTGTCTTTTTTCGAATTTATTTTCTCTTCATCAATCTTCTTCATTGTTTATACTAAATACAAAAGAGTCCCGCGCCAGCGGCTCCGCCCGCGTTAATGTCGAAAACTATCCCAAGGGAACATACTCCCGGGATGAAAATTATGTGCCTGTGTGTTATTCCAGACTATAATCTACCTTTGTGCCAAATTTCATCAAAATCCATCCAAGAGTAACAAACATCCATCCATCCATCCATACTTACAAACTTTCGCGTTTATAATATTAGTAGGATTATTCTTTTGCTTTTCTACGGTTACATTCGTCACCTGCCTAAGTTTAAAACCACCTGGTTTCGGAAAGCAGGGACACAAGATCATCCATATTTATATTATTATGTTCCAATAACGGAATAATGGACGCAGTCCATATATTGCAAAAATGATAACAAATGATAAATACTGCAGTTCTGTCATCTGAGAATCTAAACGAATGTTATAAAGAGGTAATTATTTGTTTGATGAAAGTAAACTCTGGATATACTGGTCCATTAACCTGGGTATGATTTTTTGTACTTATGTATTTCTTATTCACGAAAAATGCACGGTCCTTACAGGTAAAGCCACAGGAGCGAAGTGGCGGAAAATAAGGTAGTCGCTTTAAATGCAGGCAATCCCCGCTAGTCGCCCAAAGCTCACTGTAGAGCCGAGTCCGTATGTTATGGTGGCGGTGCGGTAGACGCATTAGATACGTCGCAGACACAACAATACGAGCCTACCACACTCCACCTCTGCGCACAAGTCACAACTGTGCGCGACACCCAAACACCATTGTTTCGCTTTTTATGCACTTTATACAAACCCTGCCATAAGCTTTACTTTAGTTTCTGAGTTTCAACACGATCGGGCGTTAAATCGAAACGAATTGGTTTCTAGCACTGCTTATATCATAAATCTAACAATAAACTTTTATTTATTTCGTCATTTAGCAAAGAGCTGTTACGGATGAAAATCTGGACATGAACAATGCAGATTTAAAATATGAATATTGCAAAGGATGTTTTTTGCAAAATTGCAATTAACGAGAGTGCGGGATGCACTTAAGTCGATTGTTAATTACGCAACGCATCAGAGGGCGGCCGGCAGACTGCGCTGTAGGCGGGCCGTGGGCGGCGGCTATGATTTATACACTTTTATGTGCCCATTTTATTACCAGTACTCGCAAAACGCTAACAATCGACCATCTTAATCGATACGCCGAATTTATTTAAGCGACCTTTTGTTTTAGGGAACACGCCCCAGTGATTCTCCGGCGCGCCTCTGTTGCTCCATGCAATTAAACTATAGTTCATCCGGATAATAAACTCGGGCAAATCAATGGCAATAATATTCACTCACCCATATAAAGTGGCGACTGCTTGCTGCCGACGTTGTCATCCACGTAGGGGATGCCCAGCGTGGCGATGCCGGTCTGCCCCACGCCCACCACCAGCAGGCAGATGAACAGCCAGGGGATGACGACGGCAGTGATGGAGGAGCGCGTCGTGGAGCTCTTAACGTGCGCGTCGTCGCACAGGTCCGACGAGTTCTGGAAGGTGTAGCAGACGGGCGCGGCGCCGGCGCGGTGTGCGTCC
>NDFZ01004966.1:117120-132633 GCA_002192655.3 Mamestra configurata | reverse complement strand
AACGTTCGCCCTGCGACAATACAGAAACAACCATTTACAACCAGTACAAATAAACTTGTCTGACGAGAAACTTAAACATTACTCCTAGATAAACTCACGTCATGGTCGTCACGTCTAAGCGGTTACTGACGCGAATATTACACAACCCCTATGCTATCAAGTCGATGTGACCGGCCGAGCGAAAACGAAACGCACGCTAAACGCCAGTGTCGGCGACGACGCGAAGCTTCCGGCTAACGGGACCAAAACATACAGATTGATCAACGATCGCGAAAACAAGGAGCGGCCACGATGCGGCGGTGGTGAGTCGTACGCATACTTGATTGGGGAGTCGTTCACCCGAGTACGGGAGGGATGAGGAGGCTGCGTGCGCGCACCCAGCGCGGCGGAGACCGACTGCAATATGCAATTACTGGCGCAGCGCGCTGCACCCGCGAGCCCGCCCCTCGGCTTCTCTCCACACGGGGTTTTTATTGGCCGTCTATCCGTTTTTTGTGCGACACGCATTTACACACGATGAAAGCCGTCTGCGCGCCGCCCTTCACTGAAGATTCCCTCTCGTCTCGACACTACGGAATGTCTTTGTCTCATTGCTCTCCCGTACGATTTACATTCACGTGAATTTTAACTTAAATTAAGCGTGGTGCACCTATTAAAATTTCTTATCATACATACAATTAACATAAACGATTCAAAAAATCTATAAAATCAATACCTACAGACGTAGAGGCAAACGCTAGGTTCGCAATAAAATCAACCGTAGAATATTAATGTGATCGACTCATACGGTTAACTGGACTTGCGAAACTCACCGATGGGGGCCGATGACCACGGGCGACACCGACCACGACGCACTATTGCACTACTCCGACCAGTTCCAGCAGGAAAACTATATTACTGATACTACTAATTGCTCAGATAACGTTTTAAAGTGACAATATTATTTGTAGGCTTGACTTAGACGACCCAATTTTTATCACGTCTGATGCCAAATGAAGTGCACAGTAAACTGCATTCCGAGATAAGCCCACGAACTTGTGCAATGGTCGAGCTATCGAGCAAGTGCTATCGCTCCAGTGATAACGGGACACAGCAAATAGGTATACTACTTGTGAAGCGGGTTACTGCTGCACCAATATCATGCAGAACGCCCTATTTATCTTAAATACCAGTACTGCTCGACCTTTACTTTAAAACGTTTTAAAAGCTTCGTATTTCTGGGAAGAATCGTCCGTCTTTGATATGTTGCCAAATTTAAAATGTATGTTTGCTTGTCCATGCTCACCACACCCTGTAATAATAAAATATTTTCTGACTGACATGACGTTAAGAATTCAGCGAGCCATGTGGTAAAACGAATGAGGTAAAATGTTTTGAACTAAACAGCATGTAAAAATAAAAAAAAACTTCTTAATAAAATGTGAATGCAATAAATCCAAATTCTCGTACGAAATCGATATCTCAGTAAAGTGAACTCGAGTGTCCTAGGCAGCGTTGCGAGACGCCACGATCTAATTGGCGGCAATATTGTATGAAAGTCAACCCCGCACGCACATACAATCACATCGACGATACGAGGACGGCGACTGACGATTTATTTAATCTCCCATCGTGATTGAGTGGCAATGAATCATATGAATATAGCGAGCGCCGGACAATCTATTGACATAAATTGAATAAAAACTATAGCATCAACGTAATGCTTATAAAACGCTCATATGGAAATTAAAGTCGCGTGTGGAAATCAGATAAAACTGAACGTGTGTTAGGAAGGAGACAAAAAGTTGCTCAACATCGTGTCCTCACTTATGATTCAGTGACACGACAAAATGAACCACCAAAGAACATATTCGACGTCAACCCGCATCAAAATTCATCTTCAACACAAAAAGATACAGTTCGCTGTGTCTTTTCGGGAAAAAATAAAGTCACGGTCTCATACATACATTTTGAAATTCATACAAACCGAGATTGATATAAAATTAAAAAGTTAAAGAGCATACAAAAAAGGGAAGTATCATAAATCTTTCATGATTGTTATGTATGATGAATAACAAATAAAGGATGTACTGAAAATTCTGGGAAAAAACGATTGTTGTTGGAGAAACAATATCTAATTTAGAGGAAAGTCAAAAATATGAAAAGACTGAGGAACGACGAATCAGGGTGCACGCTAGTGGCGCAGCCGCATCGAAGACGTCTATGATCATTCTATAAGTGAGAGGACAACGTGCGCGGTCAAGGTAAGTGAGCAGATACCTGTTGTCGATGACACTGTGCACTCGACATTAATCTCCATTTTAAACCTAGTTTAATAACGTAAGGTACAATTTACAATGACGGTGGCAGGCACGAATGAGAAATACAGTGGTTACCAGCGGAGAAACTTCATTGTAAATCTGTGCAAGGACCTAGACCTAGTCTAGATAAGTTATTGTGCCATTTAAACGGTTGCTGACGATCTGAATCGGATAAATCAAATCGCTGATAATAATTATGCCGTGTTAAATGTCCAAGTATCTATGTTTAGGTCCCAGAGTCCAGACGATGGTCCTACCAGGTTGTGGCAACATAACTCACAAACAAAGGACAAACACTTGTCTTACGCATACAAATATTGATTGTTTTACATGGAAAGCAGATGCGCCAACAACTGGTCCTGACAAGTTACAATTGTTAGCACAGGTATTTCAAATACGTTTGCATTCTATTAATTATAAAGCCTTCAATATATTCCACTTCCAACACTTCAGGTGAATGAAATAAAATTCATAAAAGAGGATGAGAGGAAAACTTCTTGACTATTGAGATAGTAAACTACTAATTTGGATTCTATTGCAGTGATGTGAATATTATAGACAGTGACATAACAATGTAAGTAGTAGGTATCGAAGGCAAACATATTGCTAAGGTGAGTTTTAATAGTAACATTTGTTGGGAGTTTAGTCTTAATTAAATTAAACCGGATTCTGCCCACTGGCTATTAATTAACGAGATTCATGGTTGTGCATTAAAGTAACCGGATAATTACGGAACAAAGTAACCGATGAAGAATTACTGGCAAAACAAATAATCAAAACATGCTGCCACGGTACACTGTTTTTTTGAGAACAACTTGTAATTAGCGCACGTAACTCTATATAATATCTCTTTGGAGAATGTTTTAACTATATACTAGCATTAAAAATCCATATTAATTCGGTACGCTCCGTGTAGATTCCTAGGAGCAAGTTCCAGTTATTTTAATTGAGCACAGTCCTTAAGGCCGATCTGATGCTAGTTAATAACGCTTACGAACCTACTAGCGTGTCTGCCACTAAGACTCTATTTGCAAATCAAATTTAACTTAATGCGTGTATTAATTTTCAACAGCAGCTGTTAAGTGTCTATGAGACAAATGATTTATATGGACAGATAAGTACACCGGCCGTAATTACTCGTAACCAATACCGAGATTTGCAACGTGATAACTACAAAGTTCAGTGACACTAATATTACCAACGAGCACCCAGCCAATGGCCACTCCAGACATTGTGATGCGACATGGTGATTTATAATTCAGCGATGTCCAAATTGATAAATTTGCGCGAAAGATTAATTTTAATATACGAGCAAATAAAGAATCAACAGCAGAACTGAAACCAAATGATAAACAGGATATTGAGATGATCTCAGAAATACTTAAAATAACGCAACGATGCATCGAAATCGAAATCCGATAAAAATAAATGCGAAATAAACGAAAGTCTGATTAAGGGTAATATTTCAGTCGCGGAGACAGTCGTGTGAAGCAAATCTTCTGAGTAGGTGTGCCTGCATAAACCAGGCTCAGACACCGGACACCCCGGGGCGGAGAGCTGTCGGAGATATACTGACTTACTGCCCTCTACGCGCTCGACATAATGGACGCATGCTTTACCACTACGTTTTTAATAAAACATTTACATACAATTGTCAATGTTCATAATTATAAGCAGTTGTTCAAAATTCTATGCCACAATAGGCTCATGTGGCACAAATGTGGCAGCGTCGCAGGAGGTGTTGAAAATTGTATTGAGAACGTCGTTGGAAGTATCAATCCGGTAACAATAAATATTTTAAATTGTGTAAAATACATTCACTAGCAAACGCATAAATCACTACAGGCCCTTCACAAGTACACAGATAACAAAAACATAATGGCCTTTCGTGGAAAAAGATTAATATGTAATGATCAACAACAAGAACAAATCGGGATGCGATGGAGAAAAACTTCCAACGATACACATGACCGCTTACTTTAAAACCGACCATTTGCAATTGTAATGTACAATTGCATCGTACTTTGGACTGTGGCATACAAAAATCTTGGTATGTTTTTGTGATAACCGGCCTCCAGTGGACCGAAGGTGTTGTTGTACATTACATGCGATTGGATTGCACAACACTGACATAACATAACCGTGCCTTGACATTGTTGATCTCATAGTCGGCGCTCCGTGCCTAAGCCATCGCAGGTAGCATGGCGGTCAAGAGGCTCGCTAATCGACCGTAGAATATGAATAGCCTACAAGCCACAAGGATAAACACCTCAATAAACTGTACACTTTAGTGAGAAGAAACACTCCAGTCGATCATTGCTATTCTGTTGAGATGTTACGTCTGTTTAAAGATCGCGCCGACAAGACTACAGTAACAATCATATTGCCAATAACTTTTTAAGTGGTGACAAATATGCGAACATAAAAAACTAGATGTATGTATATGTTCAAAGTTGAAATAATGTGCGTTACGCACTTTGCCGAGCAACTGCGTGCTCGATGCGAATGAGTGTATCGGGCAAGGTCGCTGCCAACGAATCACTAGTACTACCAATTTGACACTGCTCACCTCCGCTTATTGGACAAAGTGGAACGTGTAAATGAAGAAACGAAACGCTACCCTGTAATCATTTAACAACCATCAGCTGTGATGAAACAGATGTCACATTTGAAGGCAAAATCAATTCAGACATCGAGTAGATTATAGATGTGGCAAGGGTGTGCTCAAAGCAGGTTAATGCACTCTGTGACAAAATTAAACATAAATATTGCTACAAGACCTTCTAAAATACTTACTTGGTAAGAAATGTTAAGAAAACAAAAACCCAAACGTTGGCATTCTTATCTTAATATATTCAAGGTTCAAACATCAAATTCATCAGTGAAGTACCTTAAATAACCTTCAACTTTTACAGGGTCGAAAGCATCGCTGAAACATACGTTTTGCACGTTTACGACTCTCTTCACACCGAAATTACAAGTCATTACACTGTCGGTCGTGTCGGCAATGAACAGACGTATTATGTCAATTAAGATTTAGAGGTATTACATCTCCCAAAGAACGTTTTTTCTCTATGTATAACTGTATGTAAATAAATAACACTAGTTACGGATATCTATGCCAGTGTTACTGGTACTGTATGGTGTCGGACGTAAAATAATAGCACCATCCCATCACTTCCCGTGGGTGTCGTAAGAGGCGACTAGGGACTCACCCGAGATTGGGCAACAGCATTCTCTGTACATTGCAACAGCTACACTGCGATCGCCAACCCGCCTGCCAAGCGTGGCGATTATGGCAAATCCCCCCTTTGCGGGAGGACTATGTCCAACAGTGGATGTCTTTGGGCTGATGATGATGACGATGTAGCTACGTGCATGTTATTGTACAATATTTTTTCTTTATTCACGAAATAATTGTAAATAAAAAGCATCACTGCTATCGAAGTAAAAGGTTCAGTGAAAGTGATACAGCACGAGTGCATTGGGCGGGGTGATAAAAGTGTCATTGCAAAAGAAACGCCTCCGCATTGGCGTGTAGTTATCGACAATTTGCATACAACGCACTCTTGAATTCGCATGGTGAAATCTGGACACACCACTTTTTAACAAGCTTTGGTTACAGACTGCAGAAGAAACGCTCTCTATGGCACATTTTAATATGCAGGTATATAAATATTTAATGAAGGTACTGGGTCACGCTCTTCTTAACTTGAAAATTATCTTCCGAGGTAGCAGTTGAAGAAAGTTGATATGACAATTTAGTATCATGAATGATCTTATAAAAGTAATTCCAACGTAATCCTAGATTATTATACGATAAAACTTATTTATAAACATCACTTACCTAATCAGGTATTTCCTCGACTACTTTGCGGTAAACGGAACATTTATTCAGTTCCATTTCAGACCAAGCTGCTATATTTTCCTTCCTTCATCGCAAAGTAGGTCAAACGATTAGAATCCAGCATTGTTTTAATAAGCCAACGATATTGCAAAACGAGTTTGTTTATTTATTTACATCCAATAATATTTGCACTCATTAAATATTGAGAGCATTTTGAGAGTAATTATATCTAGCCACATCAATACTTTATGTATTATTTCCTCTGAACTAGAAACTTCACTGATTTATATTTAAACAGGTAGATGACATATGTGGTGGAACGCCCTTATTTGAATTGCTAGTTTGGAACCATAAGCAGCGTGTGATATCAAAGTGCCCTCATTAAAAATTAAAGCGTTTATCTAACGGCATGAAATGGTTTTCCTTGTCACGAAAAACTGTAAAAGATTGAAGAAGAAACCAGTTGTGCTGGTCGCAAAAAAAATTACAAGAAAACATCATGCACCAGAATTAAAAAACTGGCCAAGTGTGAGTCGGACTCGCGTGCAAACGGTTCCGAACGAATAATTTAATTTGTACTTGTTACTTTTAAAACATAGACTTCTTTTAATCTTTCTTTAAGGTTCTTCGGTAATATAAGTAAAGACCGATCTGTTTTTTTTTTTCAAAATTATAGGCACAGTTTTCAGTTGAGTGGGGAAATGTTCGAATTTCATCTATTTTCCTAAATAACTTCATAATAGCATATTTAAAAATAAAAATAAAATACTTTTGAGACCCTTACGATAAGTTTTTTGATTCGATTTTAATATGTTACACACTATAGTTGTAAAAACATTTTATTTTTTTATGTTCCTAATTTCTTCACTCAAAAAGTGACCCTGTTTACAAAATTTATTTATTTTCGTTACGCATCCGTGTTAGTGCCATAAAAGGTATATAACCTTCAATGGTCAAATTATATGTATCAAATTTCAACTGAATCGGTCCAGTAGATTCGGAGAAAATCGAATGTGACAGACGAACTAACAGACCGACAGACAGACAACCGAGTGATCCTATAAGGGTTCAATTTTTCCATGCAAAGGTTCGGAACCCTAAAAAAGCACAACAGAAACAATTTGTTTCTGAAAACACCGACCGTGAATAAACACTTGCAGTCGCTAATAATAAAACAAAAAATATATAAATAGACACATGACTACTCTATCGGCCTGCCTAGTATCGCGGTAAGTACATTCATTTGATATTCAACTCATTTGTTAAGGGAAAAGAGCGCAAGGATAAGGTAGGTACATAAAACAAAGCACATTGAGACCAACTGCCTCTCAATTTGAGACGCGTCGTCTTGGATATAAACCCTACAGACATTCAAACATTGCCACCTAACTCAAACAAAGAAGGTGGTTTTACTACTCACCCTCAGCAAACAACTTAGCGGAGAGCACTTCCGACACGAACAGTACACATGACGGCCACACAAACATGTATTCTATACACAAAGATATACTGCAATACAGACGATTTGGACTCGACCTTGAGCATACGTATATAGATAATATAATAATAGGCTGCTCTTTACGTATGCGTGAAAATGACGGTAAATAAACCTTCATTACAAACTTTTTAACTAGGTATGTCTGTATGTATATATTTTGAAGTTAATATGAATGGTATGAGTAAAAATTATGCATAGAAAAAATGGTGTGTTATAACTACAAAAAAATAAAAATTAGCTTTTGCGCTAATTATTACTCGTGTTTAAAATTCTGCAATTCTAGTTAAGACAAAAATAAAGACGGGAATGTGAAAACGTGCTCAATCTTATCAAGACTTTGTATTCCAGTACAAGCTGCACGCTTTTGTAGACCATTCCTGCTACATTGTACATATAAATAGTTCTAACATAACTCTTTTTAGTCCTGGCAGAGGCTTACAGAAACAAGTACTAAATAAAACCAAGATCCTACTTTATGAACAACGCTTAAGAGGGCAAAAAGCCAATTTAAAGATAGTTGTACCTACAGAAACAATAAAAGTGTAAAAGATAAATATCGCATCTTTAGACAGACACGCATCTTTATAAGGTTTTCTTCAGGGGTTCCACAAGGCACTATGTTTTGACCTCTGCTATTCCAATGTGCTTGATTATTTTTAAACAAAAAGGTACTTATTTTCGATAAAGAATGAATACTACTACTAAACTACTTCTTTAACGACTAAACTTCTTATTAGTTAGCCATCTAATGAGTGTTACGCTGACGTGCTCACGTAGAAAATTGAGGTCTTGACCTAAACGCATGATGTATCAACAATACGATTTCATTTAAGCACACACATTATAGACGTCATTCAATGGTTTTAGTACATGTGTAACTTTGGCACAACTGTTTATACAAAATTTTTAACAATAGAGTTTTGGACTGATCAGTATAGTCGTATCTCACGTCATTTTTATGCTCCTTTGTTTATTCAACATTACACATATGCAAGTAAACAGAACATAGATCTTAGCCTGCTCTTATTGTTCTTGAAGCGAGATAAAATAGTAAATGTATTACATCAGTAAACATTCGTTTTATGGCGTTTGTAAACCCTAAACTATGGTCAAGGATTACAATTTAGAGTCGGAGTACTACCTGCGAGAAACTTTACTGTGTAAACTATGGATTACAAAGTAAATTGAAAATTTTCCAGTGTTTTTCATTCTTTGTACGACTTAATTTTGTTGTATAAAGCGCTTCGAGCAGCATCCGAAATGGGAATAGCACATTCGAGTTTCGGAACTTGCTCCACTCTTTATATAATATGTATTTGGGTTACTTTATTTTCAGAGCAAAATAAAATAATCCAAATAAACAAGTTATATAATAAGTACACCAAGTTGGTGGTTCATAGTATTACTTATTTTATTTGTGTAAGCACCTTTGAACTGTGAGTTCAAAACTTCGTGAAGCCATTAAAATGGCTTTTAAAGTTCGACGTATTTTATTCCTTAACTGTTCATGAAGGAATTTATGTACCTACCAGTAAAGGTTTCCCCATTTATTTTATAGCTAGCTTTTGCCCGCGATTTCGTAAGCACATTTCCCGTTTTTTCCCGTTCCCGTAGGAATTTTGGGAAATCCTCTCATAGAGCACTACATTCCTCAAGGCACCTACCAAATTTCAGCTTTCTAAGACCAGTAGTTTCAGCTGTGTGTTGTCTGTCAGTCATTTAGTCAGTCAGTAACGGAAGAGTTTTATATATATTGATATATACTATTTAAATTTTATCAAAAAGTGATGATGATTAATATAAAATTAAATTTCAACTCCCTGTTTAAGCTGAGAATTCGATTATGATTGGTTTAAACTTACATCTACGACGTAGAGTGAATATTCTCTTCGAATTTGCAAAAAGTGAACCGATACAGTCAGGTTTCTATATTTGCAGTCAATACTAACAAGCTGTCACTGTAGCGCAATGTTGCAATCTTATACCCCGTAAGATGCATTACATGAATAACGAGTGAGACGCCTTCAAAGTAACTCACAACGATAATGGAAGAAAACCTACTATCATACATAATACTTACAGGGAAAAAAGGCATAATACACAAGACCTACTTACCGATAAAAAGTCTTCTATACATTACGTAACTGTCAACAAGCTATTAATTCAAGTTTAAGGGTCATCAAGTCAAGCAGAGAAAACAAAATTCAATGGTCTGTATCCGAACCAAAAACTGTAAGGTTATCTTAAGGGTACAAGCCAAAACTGATGAACCCGCATCGATAGCTTAGTTACAGCCAAGTTCAGTGACTTTACTAACATTTTTTACGTTTAATTATCAAGTATAGGCTGGACTTACACGTGGCAGCTTTTTCCTACCCAGATAGAGTAGGAAATCATTTACACTTTAACTGGATATTTAGAAGCACACAAATCAAACAATACAAGAAAAATGGACCCTGAAGTTCACATAACGGAATTTTCTTCGATAGAGACAAAGTATTTGACGAAGCAGAATGTTCATGACAAAAAAGAAAAAGAAGTGCAGAATTTAATGCTCAAGGCTTCAACGTTTATGATGTTGATTATTTTCCATACGAGATGTAAAACTGTAAAGCCAAGTTAAGCCAAGAGTACTACCTCTAGTAATAACATATTGAATTAAACGATTACAATCATGTTCATTGGTGACGTCATACTTCGAGGACCTGACTTTAGTTTTGCAGAAGAGTTTCACGTAAAAACAAGACATTTGCTAATTTCTAAAACTAGAAATGTTTTATGTGCGCTACGAATTAAGCGCTATGAGGAAAGTGAATAATTAAGCGCTGGCTGCAGATGAGAAGAAAGAGAAGTTGCCGAAAATTATAAAAGTGAACATTTAATGACTGGTCGTTATCCCACGCCTACAGGTTACGCCAGCTTCAACGATATCTTCTTAATTAACGGACCGAAAAGTGCATCTTTAAACAACTTATGCGTAGCAAGAACACTAAGATTAATTAAAATAAATCAACATTAAAAGAACATGTGGTGACATGGGCTCAGGGGCTGGTCATCCAGCATATTTAAAATTCTTGTAGTGGCACCTGACATAAAAGCATCTATTATCACATGGATTTGCCAACTTTTTATCGACATTAACAATTTAACTCGGTATAATGTATAGGTATAGGTGTCAGTAGCGGACACAGTAATAACTGCGGCGTGAATTGCCAATGTAAATTGATAAAGTCTGCATCTGGCCATTTTAAAGAACTTGTTACACAAAGAACTTAAAGGAGACTGTGATATACAGGAAATTGATAGATCGAGATTAGGTTTTCCTTTTCAATATGAAACGTATGTCGACGTAAACAGTCGTGCTGTAGTAATAATGGGATAGGTTGAATGTAACCAAAATATTGTTAAGTTAGGTTGGCGTTTCTTATTTTCATGATCATTATGACTATTCACCTCAGGAGCTTCCTTTTCTAGAGTATCTTGAGGAATTTTCCGAAATATCACATGTCACTGCTGTCAAAATAGATAGGTATAGTGAGCTTACAATAGCTTAAAAACCAATAAAAGCTTTATCAATTAAAACTAACTAAAAAATTAAGAAATAAAGTCGTAAAAGTAACCAACTTTTGCAAGAAAGAATTCACGTTTACTGTGCGTCAGACGTCCATAGTTGTCTTTTTAGCATTCGCCGCTGCCATGAAAAACTAGATGTTGGAGCAACCTGATTTTAATGCGCATTAAAAAATTATAACGAACAAAAACGAACGCGATGGCGTTCACACAATACATCAATTATGTCTATATATATATAGATACTCAGAAAATACGAGTCATAATCGCTAACGACTCCTAACATTTCAGTGGCCGTGAACTGCGCCTTGACTGCCGGATGCTAAATGTAACAAACAAAAAAGTATCAATTCTAACAGATAGCTGTTACTCGACCCACATCGATGACCTCGTTACGGCGAAATCGCAATGTAATTTCGCGACGTAAATTTTTTGGAACACTTTTACTTCGGCACCGGGCGTACGGTCCAGCGGCACAGTGTATGGGTTCGCTGATGACACCAATTTCTCTTTCAATGAATGGGTATGGAGCTTTAAGCTGGGTGGAGTATCCACGGCCTCAAAATTTAACGGATACGTAGTTTAGCGAATCGTGTTTGCGTAACACTTGACATAGATAGTCGTTCGATGTGGAACAGCAAAGTATCGAGCAAGTTTCAGTTGGCGTGGCGAATTCATTCATATTTTCAGGTTGGTCTTCTATTGACGTCATGTGTAAGTGTTAATAGACACTCCCCTATGTGTTATCGGCTTTTGCAAATTTTTCTGAACAAATTTTCGCAACACGCACGTCACCTGCACGTAAATCCGTCGGACGCACGTGCCCGCCATATAGTGCGACTTTCTCTCAGAGCTGCGCAATCACATTTGGTTAAATTTCGCTTTTTTGCACACAAAGCGATTGATGGAAAATTATTTTGGCAAGGAAAACAGACGAGAATACAAACTATTGCGATGCGATACGAGGAATCACAACGAGTTGAAAAGGATAAATATATACTGGCTTATAGTGTTTTGGTACTAAATAAGCTTATAGGTTGAACCTTAGCATGGTTTAGAAGTATTCGAGACAAAGCACTCGAGAGCGCAACTAATACAAACTAGTGACTTGAATCACTTTCATCTGGTGGAGATGCCGAAAGTTAACTTTTACTTTCGGTAAAAAAAGATCGGTTTCCATCGACAACTGCATTTATAATATGTTACAACATTCTAAAATACTGTATTACCTAGCTAAGTAAATGATACAGCTATTTAAATAAATAATATTTGTTTGAGAGCTTACAAACACAAGTACATGTGAAACATTATTCAGTGTCAAACAAATAGAGACTTACCGTGTTTGATGTGACGCATTTTTAGTAATTTATGCATCATCAAAAACTTCAAGAAGCATAAAACAAACATGTAACATAAAAGACAATGATAACTCTATGCCTTTTGAGCCCAAATCAAGTTGAGGTCACGGTCGGTCAGAATTTTAATAAGTTTTTAATTTAGTTTTTTTCCTACATAATCTTGTGTTTGACACCTTCATTTGTGATACCCGAAGGCGAGATCTTAGGTTAATCATTGAATCAGGGTATGTTATGTGATCCGTCTAAATTAATACATTAATCTTATCTTAGCTCCAAAATAAGCTCCCATTTTTAGGGTTCTGTGCAACAAGTAACAGAGAACCCTTAGTTTCGCCGTATTCGTCTGTTTGTCTGCGGTTTAGCTCAGAGACGCTTAGCACTAGAAAGTTGGAATTTGGTATGGTACATATAATTTACGCCGACAAAGTGGTAAAACAAATTTTTAGGGGACAGCCCCCTGGGGGGTGCAGTGATGGTGAATTTTTTATCATCTATTCCATGGTGTGGTAAAAATATTGAGGGTGTGCAAAAACCATTTTTCCATCCAAGGATCCGTTTGTGAACTATTAAGCTTTAAAGTGCTCATTTTTGTAGTCAACTGGCCCCCCCAAAAGTCCCCCCCCTGCCAGCTAAACGGTTGTCTTTGGAGACGTGAAAAAAAACATGGTAGTAGCATATATAACGAATTTAAAAGGAAACTATCACCGATACGTAGGCGTAACGAGTTAATGAGTAAGAGTCGACGAACTTATAAAATGGAACTGGGTAAGTCAACAATTCCTAATAATTCCAAAGAAATTGAAACCAAGTGCATTTGTAACTTCGTAATGTAATAAATGAATAATAGTTAAGTACATTTTACTATTTTTCTGGCATGGTTTAGGAGACGGGTACCTACGGTACCCTACACTGTGCGTGGTCCGACACGAACTTGGCCAGTTTTTTTTTTAATAAAATATATTTTTGCAATACAAATGAACAAGGAAAATGATGTGAACAACACGGCGACAGTGCGCCAGAACTGGTTGTACGAAAGCGAAATCACTTAATTACTTTCATCTATTCGTACAAAGTGGAACTCGTAACCCAGATTATTGAATTAGAGCCTTACAAGTAGATGCTTTATGATTTATATACTTTCGATTGGACAACGAACATTTAAGCGGTATGTATAAGTATAAGCGGTCATGAATGATCGTAAGAAGAACCGCTTGGAAAAACCCATGACGACGTCAGTAACTTTCATCTTTCCCTCTTTTATCGATTTTAATTTCACGAAATAACAGTTAGTAAGTAATCCACGGGTCGATTTGATTCTAAAATTGGAAACGTATTCTCTCCGACTTCCCATCAAAACCGGACTACGATGTGAATATTTTAAATAAAGCTTATACGTAACCCCGCTTAATAAACGTTTCATAACTTATCTATCGATTAGTTTACACTCCAAGTTATATTAATAATTCTAGTAACGTTATGATATTAATGAAAACAAGTTATCGGCTAACCAATCGTAAGTGGCTGGCGGTCAATGAACGATAACCAACGACTTATCTTCGTTACCACTTACAGAATTACCGAGAAGTTTACTATCACAAGCCTCCCAGTCTTCTTAGCCTTCAAAATATTGTCGATAGCTACGTCGCAATGAAACGGCCTTTGATCTGGATTCTCTTACCATTATATCCAATTTACCACTTAACCTAAAGACCATATTTTTGCGTGACGAGAAAATATGTTAGTTATTCTTGCAAGTTAGGCTGTTAACAACGTAAAGTTAGGCTGTTAACAACGTAATTATAGCATGTCTTCAAACGCATCACTTTTAAGCTGTGTTTTGACACTAGCAACACCCACAAATTAAAATAAATAAGGTCTAGTGTCTGTGATGACTTGACAGGAATTTAAAAAACCTTGAGTTATTTACTGCTGGGAATCAGCAATCCAGATTGACAAACAGGATGACTGACTTGTAAAAGGGCCAAGGAAAGAGCCGAGATATAAATATCACCATCAAATAGAACACATGCGCATACGCAAGTCTCCGAAACATACTGTGATTTTAAGAAATGAATCTTATGTGCCGAATGCAAAATACAATCCATTGCATATAGACATCTAGTAAAAAAAGATAAGATCGACATGGAAAATCTATTTTCTCAGTTTTAAAGATTTTCCTGAGCCAAAACAAAAACAGTTGACAAAGCATATCGATTTTTTTTTAAGATGTTTAGAAATATGGGTAGGTAACATCTTACTGCTATTCTAGCAGAGAGTCATTCAATACTATATTTAAAAATCACCCTTCCTCCTTAATCAAACACCCTAGTAACGACAATGTCAAGAAAGTATTACTTACATAGGAAAGTTACCAGAAGTGATCGAAGTTATTTTCCCCAAAACCAAAACGACCACAGACAACTAACAACAAACAGTTAAATATAATACAATATTTAACTAACCCAACACAGCACACAACTGACAAAGAAATCAATGCAAAATTATTCTAATGGCTTTCCCAAACCGATACATGACGAATATTATTGTGTAACAACAATTGAGTGGCGGGCCCGGAGCTGGGGTCAACCGTCTGGAGGTCGCCGGGAAGAGGGTGCAAACATTACAATTATAGCTGGAGCCGATCCCAGACGAAAACCTACTCATAGGACAAATTGAGGGCATTTCACAATAGACTGCGCGAAATTGCTCTCTCACTGGTTCAGATAAGATCGAAATACTTGTTGAGCTTTCATCGTACGGATTAATTACGTTTCGGGAAAATGTTTTATCTTTTGTCTGTGTTTCCGAACGCATACAACCCTATTCTCTTCAAAATTAGAGTGAACAGGCTTCTTCTGGGTAAGCTCGCTCCATCGTCGACTTTGTCTCTGTCATCTATGACCTAGACTAGAGTCAAGAGCAAACCCATATTAAAAAAAA
>NDFZ01004966.1:0-116744 GCA_002192655.3 Mamestra configurata | reverse complement strand
ACCCTAATCTCTTCAAAATTAGAGTGAACAGGCTTCTTCTGGGTAAGCTCGCTCCATCGTCGACTTTGTCTCTGTCATCTATGACCTAGACTAGAGTCAAGAGCAAACCCATATTAAATAAATTTAAAAAAAAAACAATACAGATTTTGGGGTTGTCGATAGTTTGGGAACATTTTTAAGGATTCCCAATAAGGGTTTATTGAATGATATTTCGTTTTGTGATCGTTGTGGCAACAAACGCTTGTAAGATTTCCTGGGGTTGCAAGCTTGTTATTGTAGAAATATTATTCATCCCTTTTTAATAAACGCTTTGCTGAGAATATTTCTATATTATGTTTTCATAGATCGATTTATTTGTCTTCAACTCATAAAATGATTAAACTTTACAATTGAATTTTTCCCGATCACGTGCTAGTTTATTTCATTCATATTGGGTAACATTGGTTATCTCATAGAAATGACTTCAACACCATTAACACCGTTCCGTCTAATCGTCGTTTAAAAAATACATAAATTGTATGTTTTAGACTCGTTAACGCTTTTATTAATAATGTTTAAACGTTAAGAAAATAATCCAGCGTTCCAGATTCATTAATTTACACAAATTAGTTTCGATTTTATAAGATATGTATGCAAACTGCTTAATAGGTAGGTATCAATTTAAAGATAATCTACTCGTTTCAAAATTCGATTTACATTGTATTCGGAAACGAATTATTTTTGGTACATTGATTTTTCCGCTCCTTGCATTATTAGCTCGTTAATCTGTTCCTTTAGCCACTGTGTGACGATAGCTCTGCTTGTAAACGTAAATACGTTTTAAACTGGAAGTTAAACACTCACAAAATTAAAGCTCGACAATATAAATAAAATCATCAATTCGGTTGTAGTTCTTCAACTTTACAACCACATACATGCTCATACAAGACGCCTTGCTGCATCAAAAGTAGTTTGGTTGGTTATACCCAAATTACAGCTATTACCAATGCACAGAGCCACGAAG
Organism: Mamestra configurata; assembly: GCA_002192655.3. NCBI lineage: Eukaryota > Metazoa > Arthropoda > Insecta > Lepidoptera > Noctuidae > Mamestra > Mamestra configurata. Next base: position 115,741 of record NDFZ01004966.1, on the reverse strand, counting down.
ACGAAATGAATGGGCGTGTTAACTATAAAGTCATACTACATACTTGCAGCCTTGAAAATCAAATACTTTCAATGACTGATATCCTCCCTTATCTGGCCATGTAAACAAAGTTTTCAGATCAAATGCTATGTAGGTAAACAAATGGCGACACCACGCGAGGGGAGATACGCACTGATACTGAAGATTGGTAAACAACGCAACATGTTATGCCAAACTAGAATTTGGATTACATCGTGACTTTTCCGTGGTTAAAAAAACAATCGTACCCAATGGTTGCACCATACACAGTTGTTTGGCCTGTGGTGCAAGAGGGTCCCCTAAATTTAAACCAAATGTACCTGTGAGTGCCACACGTGCAGCGATCCCTGCCACTGATATGTTAATTTTATTACACCAGCTTAAAAAAAGATCCCAACCGGTTTTCGGTTTCGAAAAGGAACGTAAGTGACATAAAAATTACGACCTTCACGTACATGGTGCTTGTTCCTAAATTAAAAGGCGTAGATACTGACAAAAACGTTCAACGAGCAAATACATCAAGCAAACCGACTCTTGATGATGACTATTTAGTTTTTAAACGAAACATTTCCATGGATGTTGCAACTGAATTCACAAATATAAAACTGGTTTAGCATACAAAATAAAATTGGCTATATGACACTTACGATAATATTCGGCGATATGCAGGTCCTTAGCACACACTGGTTGCACGTCTTATTTCGCGGATATGATCTAATGTAAACCGAATAGTGAATAATAGCTCCAGTTTTTTCTTCGACGACTTCGGAACCGGTAGCGTGTCCTCGGGGCCTCAACACTTGGGGGGCATCACTTATCAATGGTTAGTGAGGAGGTTATTAGCGGTAGTGATGTTGCGTCGCGAGCGTCACGTCCCGCGTGCTGACCGGCTGCGAGTGCCGGCGCTCAGGCGTCGCTCTTGTAAACAAAACGTAATGGTGGGGGCCCCACCGAAAAGCCTGGCCGAATAAACACCGCTCACTTACGTCACTCTATTCTGCTCCTCCGGTAAGCGTTTGATGCATGCCGAGTTCCGACGACTGATTGCTCTTGAAAATTTTACCTTCTGACACCGCCATTTCTACCTTCGCTCACGTTTAGCCCAAACAATTTCCAATTTTCCCCGACGACCTATTGTTTTCAAATACGCGCTTTGTTCTAAATATAGAACTGTTTTATTGACAAGTCATAGATTCTCCACGGATATCGACGTTTCTTCAACACTATTTCATGTTTTGTAATTCGTCACAGATTGTATGGGTATTAAAATCAGGTACTTTTAAAATCAGGATTTGACACAGTTGTGGGTGTATACTGTAATTTTCCGTACCCTACCCGACTACTGGCCAAGTTAAAAGCGGAATGAATCGACAAAAACTTAGACCCCATTCATTTCTCTGTTAAATGGGCCTTCAAGTAAAAAAAACTAAGAAGTAGGCGGCTGTTCATACCAGACAGTTCGATATCAATTAATTTAAGCGTTAAGCTCGAAATAGCAGGATCGGCAAAAAAGAAATTAATCAAGTAAATTCTAGGCTTTACATCGAGTTTATAAGAGCATATTAATAACCGGTAGCTGATCCTAAATTTAAAGGATCTTCCACACGCAATACTCATTTAAAAATACCTTTTATTTCACACGATAACCGGCTGTAAATAGAATTAAAGGTGCTAGAGTCGGCCTGCACTGAAGTTATGGCAATGTAACCGGAGCTTACAAACTACAGAGCTGCGAGTAAACCACTTTTTGCCCTGTATCTTACTTCAGTCCGATATGAGGTATGTTCCTGTTTTATTCACTTGTGTATTTGGTTTTCCCTTATTTGTTTGTGGAAGTGACTTATTCCTGTAGTGACATCTTGATAAAGAGAAAAGTGTTTTGGTCCTAATAACTCTATCACTTTTCTATACTTATTTGATCGCTATAACTGGCCTCAATGCCGAAAGCACATCAATCGAATCGCTCTACATTTAGTTCCCATACCAGCATGGGCCCCACATTTGGCATATTTTACGAAACCAAAACTTAAAAACAAGTATTTTACGAATATCATACATAGATATACATAATAACGTTGCACTCCTCAACATTTAGGAACGGGACAAATCAATATAACATGAACGTTGAATTTTAAAATGTATCCCATGAAATTCATGTTCATGCAATCAGGTAGTTCTGTAAGTAAAATAGCTGGTAATATGACGCAGTCTGCGTCCACTGTTAATATTGATGTGGAATATAAAGCAGATGGTATAGTTACAGCAACAATGAACAGTTATATCATGATCTCTTCACTCTATCACGTCTTATCAGCATCATTATCGTCATTATAAATCTCAAAAACCAAAATTAAAAACCCCGGTTTGAACCAAAGCTATTTAATGGTAGCTCGGAACCATAGATGTATAAAAAAAACTTATTTCTTATATCTATGCTCGGAGCGAGTCTCGGGGTGATGAGGGTTTGGGTACTGCATCCCTACTATGACGTGCTAATGCCATCCAATTCCGATGATGTAAACGGGATAGTGCTATTCGCTATGTCTAGTCTATAGCTCCGTCTCCCTGTAAGAACGGAATCATGATCGTTTTAAGATTTTATAGTAGGGCCTGCGCGCAGTGAACTGCACGGATGTCGTTAAGTTTGTAAAGACCTATAATTCTCCTCCCATATATCTAACTGGTTCCCCTTGTAGCTATCACCGGAATTGCAAACGCCGTAAAATTGTGAACATTTTTTTCTAAATAAGACACGTATATAAACTATTGAATTTGGATGGGATCTATTGTATATTGCCATAGAAAAATGGCTAACGCCGTAAGATTGTAAAATATCGCGTGAAATTGTAAACTACTTTTTCTAAATAAGACACGGATTTGTTGAACACTATTTGGATGACATTAATTTGTATTCTAAATTATTTTTTCATAGAAATTATAATTTAAACAAGATTAATTACAATCTTACAGAGTCTGCAATTTTCCGGTGACATATACAAATCGATTAATTCATTATATATCGTGCAATTATAACCTAATAAAGATGTATTACAATCTTACGGGGTCAGCAATTTTCCTACACAACATAAGCATAGCCTTTTCAATAACTAAATGTGCAAGCACAAATGCCGTTTTACAAAAATCTTTTGCAAACAGGACCACCATGAAACGGAGCTAATTAATATAACTTGGTATTCCAGTCGCATTTCTTGTCAACTGTAGCAAATCGGAACCCGGTACCGAAAGCGAAAAGTACAAAACACGAGAGCAATAATTACTTTTTAATTCATGAATAATATACATGACCAGTGATCGAATAATCGGGCGCTAATATACCTAAACTTCACTTTTATTCCCACGAAGGTATAATACGGACATGCTTTTCAGAATCCCGGATCCCGGAATCGTTCGAAATTCTTGAGATTGCCCGTTGTGAACTCTCATTATAGGTATTCCATTTGTTTTCAATAAAATAAAAATACTTAATCAAAATGACCACTGCTATAATTTCGTTAAGTTTGTTACAGTTGTTTTTACAAAATTGTTTTTTTGATTACTTATTTATTCAGAAAGGAATGTCCATATTATTCTTTCACGGAAAGAAGTTTAGGTAATACGGAGAGATCATCGGAATACTGTACACGACACTATAAATTATGAGGTTTTATGAAAAAAAAAACAAAATCGCCAGTCGTGTTCCACTTTCGATAGTGGGCGTAGGTAGTCCGTAGCCAAAGTATTGAAAGTGCAACGTGCCCTAAAATTCTCTTTTGATACTTAAAAACAGTGAAATCGTAATCGTGTTTCTTATTTATTAGTTTGCAAGCTGTGCCCGTGGCTTCGCTCCCGTCAACCGTTACCTACCCTACTTTCCTACCCTACCTAACCTCCCTACCTATTTGTTTGTTTTTAAACCTTCTCTGTAATCTGGCGAACAAAACAAAAAAAGCAGACCAGGAGAAATAGGAGTTCATTTTTATACATATCTTAATATATATATTTCATGTGTACGTGTGTATGTCACTGAACTCCTAAACGGCTAGACCGATGTTGATGAATTTTTTTTGTGTGTGTTCAAGGGGATTCGAGAATGGTTTAGATTCACAATTGGAACCGGTAGGTGGCGCTGCAATCGATTTCTGTAATTTTTCCTCATACACAAAGCAAACGTTCGGACAGGACGTCTGTCGGAACCGCTAGTATGTATATAGATTTGCCTCTACAACAATAAGTATCCTATTATATTTACAAGAAAGCATTCCAGACTTAGGTTTAAGTGCCTCATCACTAGTCATCTTATCACTTAAAAAGAGCACTATACTCTATCCGTTTAGGTAGTTAACTAAAGGTAAACAATCTTGATGTGTCTTTTTACACAAATTCATATTAAACAAATAAACTACTTTTCAAACTTATGGTTCAATTGATTTAGTATTCGTTACTGTTGTATTTACTTTGGTTTTTACTTGCATTTTATTATTAAACTGAGTTTTTAAGTAAAAGGTTACATCAAGATTGTTTACCTTTAGTTAACTACCTAAACGGATAGAGTATACATGCACAATCTTTACGCTTAAACCGCTATGGGAACAATGAAAACCAAAATTATTACAATGAAATGAGAAAAAACAACTTAAAATTATACACAACTAGCTTTTGCTCGTAACTTCGTACGCGCATATCCCGTTTTTTCCCGTTCCCGTAGGAATATCCCGTTCCCGTATATTTTCCTGTTCCCGTAGGAATATACCCGTATAGCCTTCCTCATGAATGTGGCTATCATATAGAGTTTAGCGCGTTCAAACAAATATAACTCTTCAGATTTATTATATTAGTATAGATAAGTCAGACAAATATTAATGTTGTTTTCAAATGGTAGTCTCATCCACTAAAAGAAGTATTTGTAAATTGAATTTATCAGCATATGATAAATAGTATAAAACAAAATGACTAATTCTCCACATTTCTTTTCTTTTTCCCCTAACCTATATTGTCCCACTGTTGGGCAAAGGCTCCCTCATTGCTTTCTAACGCTCTTTGTGTTTTGCCATCTCCGACCAATCCGTTAGGAACGAGTCTAAATCGTCACGCCAGCGTTTCTTTGGCTTGCCTCGGCTACGACTCCCGTCCTCAGGCACCACTTACTCAACTTACTTCTCCTAAATCACGCAACGGATTTTGATACTTTCCACTAATTAAAAGAGCAATAAACGAGGAAGGTTTGTCTATATAATTTGCACCCTTGCGAAGCCGGGAATGACCGATAGTATTTTATAAATGCCTCTACAATCAACATTTTTAAATTTATTTAAATTATCTTCCATCCAGCAATAACAATAACTTGTGATAAGTACATTGTTTTTCACGCTTTATTATGTATTTATTGTCCTTTATTGGTCCGGCACACAATTTCCATAGCCACTTATTATACGCGTGATCTTGGTACTTATTCAGAAAAAATGTATATCTGCCTACCTATTGTATACAAATGACGATCATTCATAAACATTTTGGCGCAAAAACTATACCCGAGTTTTTTTTTTACTTAGTATTTCTAAAGATTTAGTATGTTAATAAGAAATGGGTATATAAATAAGGTATTATGAATGCGCAGGTGTCTTAGCCCCATTACTCTTAGGGGGATTTGGATGGCTAACATTTCGACCGAATATTAATAATCCCATGACTTACATCGGTACTTACTTACACAATTTTCTACAACCGATTTTCCCGTAGACCGTACCGAAGATTCAGATTCAGATAACTTTATTTGCTCAAACATGCTTGTACATACAATTATATAAAGGAAAAAAAATGCGTGCATTTAAGCTTGTTACTTATTAATATAATTAATTTGCATTTATCATGTTTTTGCAACTTATTTTTAATATTTATTGTTATTTGTGTGTTATTTGGGTATTAATCTGGCAATAAACAATTTTTCATTTCATTAAACATAAAATAATTAATCTGCCAATTTGGACTTTTTTTTTCTAGTACCTAATAGATGTAGTGGTAGTACCTACTTGCACCGTAAAAAACTGTACCGGTTACATTGAACGTCAGTGTAATCAACCTACTCAAAACCAAGACAAGCTATCCCAAAGTATAATCAAAACCTAACAATAAAAACCACCATTACGCAAAGCTTTTCCCATTAAATCAATTTGCCTGCAGCATTACTTCTAGCAATAAGTTGCTTCTAAGCTAAAGCAAGTTTCAAACCAGTTAACAAACATTCCAACTTCATCCGCGAACGAACAAAATCGCGTGCCACGTGCCAATAATTCTTAAAAACTAAACGAAAACAAAGCTCATAAATCGATTAGCTTAATTAAAATTACCTATTTAGTAGATCTGAATATTTAACATGATTCGTAATTCGTGGACTGTCTAACTCAGATTTTCGGAATCGGACGTGCTAAACGAGTCAAACCGATTACCAATCAATTAGTAGCATTTTGCCAATTTTATTTTTAACACGCCACTTACAATACAAGACTTATCTCGTAAGTACGAACAAATTTGTGTTATTTGTGAACAGGGTAAAATAGTATCAACACCCATCGTCATAAGAGTAAATGAAAACTGGCCAAGTCCAAGTTGGATTTGCACACGAACTGCATAAGTGCATATCATAAGCCGAAAAAACCATGTTTCTTGTATGGGGGCCATGCTCCTCTTATTTTTAATTTTATTTCATTTTTATTATTTTTTGTTATAGCGGCAACAGAAATATATCATCTGTGAAAATTTCAACTGTCTAGCGATCACGGTTCATGAGATATAGCCTGGTGACAGACAGACAGACGGACAGTGGAGTCTTAGTAGGGTCCCGTTTTTACCCTTTGGGTACCCTATAAAGACTGCGCAAAAATGGGCACTATAGGAAAATATGGCTTGTGAGACCAATCCAATCAATCAGTCTGCCTAGCGATTTTTTTAAGTATGCTAACATAGTTCACATAGTTGGGAAAAGCCAGTCCAACCGGATTACAGCTCAGTACCAGTGTTTTACATGAAGCGACTCCCTATCCGGCCTCCACAACCAAGTAAATAGGTAACACAATAACCGTTGGCATGACTGGTGTCAGATTTTCTGGCTTCTAACTACTGTGAACATGAGAGAGTAGAGTGAACAGGCTTCTTCTGGGTTAGCTCGCTCCATCGTATTCTTTGTCTCTGTCATCTATGACCTAGACTAGAGTCAAGAGCAAACCCATCTCAAATAAATAAAAAACAGTAACGACTTAAAGATCTACAATTTACAGCCGGGACCAACGGCCAATTTGAGCCATTCCAATCGCCCACTTAAATTCACAGATAAAACCCCGCTAACACCATAACTGGGATAGCAGTCATGGTTCCTTGTTAATCAATTAAACATGTACATTAATTGTACAAAGTCCTGTCCATTTGACGCAATACCCACCGACCTACATCAACACTTATTGCCTAGGCACAGAACTAGGTAATTAAGATCACTATCTTTTATATTTCGTTTAGCAATGATCCTAAATACTCATGTACTTATTTTAACTTACACATGTTACTGGCAACTGGCCGAGCTTACGAAATTCAATAAATATTTTATGCAGAACGAAGGCCGCTATCCCACTGGCGTTTTACGAGCGTTGGCGTTTCTCCGACGTCGCGAGCCTCTAGTAGCAAACGTTAACGTCGCGTCAACACGACGTTAACGTTGCGTTTTTTGGCAACACTTTGAGAAACGCCAACGCCCGCGCGCCCGTAAAACGCCAGTGGGATAGCAGCCGAAGTGGGAGTTCTTAAAGAACGCTGTGAATTTATTCTTGCCTTATGGATGGTACCTACAACATTGGCTCAGGGGGCTGAGCTTAACCTAACTGTTCTTAGGTTAAAACCCAGGCATGCATCTACTGTAGATCGATCCATGAACTGAAAACTAGGTCTTGGTGTTTCATGTACCTAATAAAAAACTGACTTTAACATGACTGTGCTAAGTGCTTCCTGGTGCTTATCTGCTTAAGCTAAAACCCCTTTCAGAAGATTGAAACAACATTTTTGCACAGCGATGCACTCTCTGCTGATGTAAAAAATAATAGCCAAAATTTTTAAAAATTCTAAAAGTCTATGTACAGACGCCAGCACATCAAGGTACAACAATCTGCCAATTTCTGTAATCGATTTTTAACTATATCGCTAAAGCATTAGGTTCAAGGTTGATTGGGAAAATTTGACAGTTTCGGGTAGCTTGATGTGTTGGCGTCTGTACGGCGCCAGATTAGTGATAGTAGCACTTTCAGTGGCCAGAACTCAGCATATGGGTCGAACAATAATTTGTTCGTGCCCACGAGTCGTCGTTATATGTAGCGGCGACTCGTGGGCACAAGAAACAAATTATTGTTGAGTTCTGGGCACTGAAAGTGGTAGTCGATCGACTCTACATTTTCTATTTTCACGAATGAGATCGGGATCATGTAAATGTTATTTATAGAAAACGACTTTACCGTTATGGGTCGTAGAAAAACCTTGAGTTCGAACAAAAACAGGCTACAGGCTGGCTACGATCGAACCCACGATTAATATTAAAAGGGTACTATATAGTTGCGTATCTGCATACATTTCTATTCACTTTTTCCCGTTCGTTTTACATTAGAAACCCATTTCCAAGTAACTGTCACAATACATGTTTTTTTGTTGTTTTCGTTGACACGATATAAATGTGGTCTTTCAACCCGCTTTACGCGTGGGTTTCCTGTATTTGACTTTCAAATCCTGCATCTCGTTGAAAATTAGGTGAAAACATACATTTTCCGGCAACAGAGACAAACTGCAATTTAATTAAATTAGGTACCTATCCATTTTAATCATTTATCCTCGCATTGGAACGCCTTGCAGCAATTATTGCGAGTGAATGTACTCCCGTAACTATTTAGATAATATTATATAGGTGACTGGAACTTTTGTTATCATTTTATCAAGAAAGTGAAAAAGATAACGATATCTCATTCAAAACGAATCAAATAAACTATATTTGGTAATTTATCAACGATAAGGTGATATTTCATAACACAATGCTGTGTTTACATCATCAGAAGAGATTTTTTATCGTATGTCCATTCCTATACCTATGGATAAAACACATGTAGACGTCCTACCCATATTTTTCGAATAACAGTTTTAATGATTTAAATTTTGTTTTATTCATACTTCTTGGGAACATGTGCTGAATTTGATTTTAGCTGAATTCTACATCAACATGTGCAGATCTTTAGGTGCTGTACTGGCCACGTTTTTGATAACATTATTTTTTTATATACTTATTAAGTATTATATATAATAGGTACATACTTTATATATAAAAAAATGTTTTCTATATGCTATTACCCATATCTAATCTAATACCTTTAAACGAGCAATTCTTGTATAAATGCATATATATTATCTGAATCTCGGAAACGGCTCCAACGATTTTCATGAAATTTTGTATGCAGGGGGTTTCGGGGGCGATAAATCGATCTAGCTAGGTTTCATTTTAGAAAACGTTTACCAAATAAAAAAACCGAGCAAAGCTCGGTAATCCAGATACTAAATTAATTATTTGGGGGAAGAATTGACAAAGAAATTGGTAAAAAAACCAAAAAGAATAAGAATTTTGCTTGGCTTCTCAAGTAGACTATGTTTTCCAAAGCGCATATCATCTTCATTCGTCACCAGGTGTTATCAAAGAGCTGTCTAAACCGATAAAACAAACTTAGCTCAGGAATGTTAAGCGAAGCATTGAACTAAGCATCAGAGACCCAAAAGATAACAGAATTTGACAACCCAAGAATGTGTCTGTAGCAGATAGCCTAAAGCCAAAACATTTTAAGATACCGGCAAACCATTTCACAACGACATGAGCGATTCTCATCGATACGAAAATCGCTTCAAACAAAAAATCTATTTTTAATGTTGAATACCGAGGGGACTACAAAGGTAAAAGGAAACCTGACTCGTTTACCTTTACACTAAAACTGTTAAGAGTTTTGATTAAATCGCTCACACAGGAAATCATCCCAACGAGTCGTTATTTTAACATCTCTCGAGAATTGATCATCGGTAGAGGAATTTTATAAATTCTATAAATGTTTTCATCATTTCCCTGCGACTGACAGATAATAGACAAATTAACCGATGAATTTAACAAAATTTGTCGTAAGCTCAAAACACTTTTAATAATTCTAAAGTACTACCTGATCAACATAGATCTAGGACTGCACTATACTCTATCCGTTTAGGTAGTTAACTAAAGGTAAACAATCTTGATGTAACTTTTTACTTAAAAACTCAGTTTAAAAATAAAATGCAAGTAAAAACCAAAGTAAATACAACAGTAACGAATACTAAATCAATTGAACCATAAGTTTGAAAAGTAGTTTATTTGTTTAATATGAATTTGTGTAAAAAGACACATCAAGATTGTTTACCTTTAGTTAACTACCTAAACGGATAGAGTATAGCTACGAAAAAGGTAACATAGCTAAAAAAAGCATTGGCTCATCAATTCTGTTCATTAATGACCAACGGCCCGTTTCAATAACGTAACCTTTAACCAACTGTCAAATTAGCTACCACCAGTAGCTGAAACGTCAAGTTACAAAGGCAAAAATATTATGATAACATTATATCCCAAAAATATATATGAGACCGGCGATAACCAGACAATGACTTAAGTATGGCTAACAAGAGATAGGCGGAACATTGCTTTTGACTTATCAATCTATGTAGCCTATTTTGTCCCACTGCGCGGAAAAGGCCTACCTCTCCCACACAACTCTATCCTTCGCTATGTCGGGCCAGACTTATACAAAGAACTTTAATTGACTGAGAATTTTCCTCAATTCGCCGTCTAAGATGTAAGAACAAACAAATTCATTAGGTCTTCGCAGAATCGAATAAGATTTGACGGCATTTAAAATGTAGTGTAGTGATATTGACATAGCTTTTAATGTGACTTTGCTAAACAGAAAATAACATAAGTGTGTTTAGAAAGATCTTGGGTGTACGATTGTATCTAATAGGTGACGATCAGCTAGTTTATGTAAGTACGATGCCTCCTACTGGCATGTATCCAAGTAGGTACCTGTGTTTATTTATTTAGGTACCTGTTAGACGATAAAAAAATTGATTGCGGGTACAAGGATAAAGTCTCTTGAACTAAGTACCTAATAATTAATTTGTGAAACCATCAATTTATTAAAATGCATCAATTTAACGTAAGTCTCACTTTCCTTAGTAGAAAAATGGTTCTTTCAGTGGATAACTTCTCTACAAGTTTAGAAGGCTTGAAACAGAAGGTGGCACACACCCAGCCCTTTATGATGATAAATTAGCCGTAGCGGATTATAAATATTAGGCACACTAGAAGGTATATTAATCTAGCAAGCGGTGTTATTGAAGTTGTAGAGTTCAATGACAATAGATAAAATTGACCGGTGAATATTTTTGTAAATGAAAACAATATCCTTCTAGAAGCTATGGAACAAACCCAAACTAGGCGAAATCACGTAACAGTAACTAAATAGTAACAAATGCAACGTCCGTCAAATGATTTACAGTCTGCGGACTCCATACTTGATTGAGATAAATTGACATTATACAAATTGTAAATGACGAATTGATCACCCTTCGTGAGAAATTGTCTTTGTATTCAATCGGCCATATTGTCGCTGATTGGTAGAAGTGTTTCTTTCTACCAACCCGTATCTATGTCAGCGAGGGCAATGTCAAAGGAAGGAGCGAACAATCAGCATGCAACGTCTTCGTGAATTGCGCAATTCTTAGATATTTATCTATGTAGAAATAAATAAATTAGCCAAATGTCTGCGTTGCCTGACAAATTATAAACAGTTTTACTGCACCTTCGCATATGATGCACGTCTACGCCCCCAGTTCGCCGATAACAACTGTGGAGGTCTCATGTCGTGGAAAACGCAACCTATATAAATGAAAAGATTGCTTTTGGTTAAACGCCATGCCTATTTTACAGTAATTTATAATCGTGGAATTGCTCAAAAGGTTCCGCAATTATAAAAAAGGAATTTTACTGAGTCCGACACTTTTCATTCTAAACATCAGTCATCTGAAATATTTAGATTACATTACCTACATGACTGAGCAAAAAGATTGTCACGCGATTCTGAACCCTCTAAAACTTTTTTATTTTTTTTTTATTTGAGATGAGTTTGCTCTTCATGACTCTAGTCTAGGTCATAGATGACAGAGACAAAGTCGACGATGGAGCGAGCTTACAGAAGAAGCCTGTTCACTCTAATTTCGAAGAGAATAGGGTTGCATGCGTTCGGAAACACAGCCGCAGGCAGAGAGTTCCACTCCTTTGCTGTGCGCATTATAAAAAACGTTTAGAAACGTTTAGTGCGAATTGGTGGAATAGCAACTTCTTACTATTCATGAAGCGCCAGACTTTGTCTCCACTATAACACACATCACATTTTCAGAAGCATTAAGTTTATATTAAAATAATCAACATTGTAGATCTATTTTTTAACACCATTGGTAAACAATAAATTGTAAAGTAATCACGACTACCAAGCAGTCTCCACAAATAATTATTAATGTTGTTTGTAAAACTGCCAAGGTGATCGAATCCTCTCTCTTCGTGCATTGTTTATGTGTGATCCCTTCCCAGTGATCGAGCGACCAATGTTCTGGAACGTGGGAAATGTTATTGACGCGCACCTAATTAACTTACGATGTTAAGGTGGAAGCGCCAGTGTAGACCGCGAAATTCAAGTTTTCTTATGTTTTTTTGCAATTTGCAAGTCAGTGCCAGGCTGTATGTTGAACAAAATATGATTCGCGACCGTAACACGTATTTATTTAAGGAATTGTAATCATTAAAATCATCAATACAACCCTTTAAGTTCATTTAACGCAATTGAATGGTTATTTCATAAAAAAGTCATTCAATCGAGTTACATGAATGTTACATACATTTTGGCTTGTTTATTCGTCCAGTCGCAGCCCAGTAGCCATTTGAGCACCACACGTATCCCAGAATGTGAGCTCGTCTTCTTCAATTTCCCACTCACAGTACTGACTTTATTCACTCTTCTCTGTGGAATACGCTACCCCAGGAAATCAGGATGGTCACTAAGCGACTAGCCTTCAAAGTTGGCAGTAGTATCATCCATCACATCACTAATGTTTTCCAATTACCTATTCTTTCTAATTGTTTAAATATTTCGTGTGCCTATTTATCTTGTTAATTTGAGTATTTATTATATATTTATATTGTAAACATAGTTCATATATTTGTATTAAGTATTTATTTAAATGTTTGTTTGTAATTAAATATCAATCGCTTTTTATTCCCCATATTGCACCTATCACCATTCTCTGCATCACCCAAAGGTTGACTGGTAGAGAATGCCTATGGCATTAAGTCCCCCTTTGTACATTTGTGTGCGAAGTGTTAATAAATAAAAATAAATAGTGCTCAAAACATGGACAAATGAGCTGATATCCCAAAGACGCACGAATAAATGCAGAACAGGATAGCCGCGTTTTGCGAAACTTGGCAGAGTTGATTGATATTAGATTATATAAAAACGGATGCTGCCGTTGATCTGAAACACTCAGTGGGACTGCTGGCCGTACACTTAAGTTAACGACTCTGTCTGGCCGACTCGAACCTGTAGATACACAGCTCATTCCCATAATCGAGTACCTACCTACATTATTAACGTCAGAACTATCGGTTGCTGTTGGTCCTTCAAGCGAAGCATAAAATAATAAACGAAATAAATCTATAGTTTTCTGTCCCAAATGGCAAGTTTACTTCATTTTGTTTGCACAGAATTACTTAAAAATATTTCTCCCTCAGTCAATCTGTTAAGAATTCTCAATAATCAACCGACCGCCAAGAGAATGGTCGGTGAGCTACACGCGAGCAATCAATCGATGGATTCATTGAGATAAGCGAAAAACTAATCTGGCTTTTCGAGACTTGTTGTGAACAGACAAGCAAGCCCGATTTGTAAATTGGATGTGTAAAATCGATTTCAGCTGCATAAACTAGTGGTTTTATTTTGTGTAGAAATCCGCACGGGTGGTAACGCCCCGGGAGGTTATTGACATTGTGTCGGCTCCCAGACTAACACCCCACGGTGTACGACACGGGGCGGGGGTTTCGTTCGCGCATGCTCCGTGCCCGCCATACCACACCCTACGAAGCAAAAAGACGCCATGTTGTCTTCCCTTCCCGATGAACATGACTCACAAGCCATGAACTTACGATGGGGTTTTTTCTTAAAATGACCAAATGAACTCAACCATACGCACACACTTACGCATGCATAATTAATTAGATACCTACGAAAATTCTCAAAAACCTGAATAAAGTTGACATTTTTACGCTTTCTGCGTTCACTAGAGGAAAGTGAAAAGTGGGCGAGTCGAATGAGGTAATATTAATGCGTTAAACTAGCGCCGCTCACCGACCGCACTCACTTTCGTTCGTTCAGATAACCAGTCTAACTGCCAGTTAGGGCTCAATACTAGTATTATATCTTGACTTCTTGACATATTAATGTATCCAATTAGACTAAATTAAAAAGAGACAGCAGAACTGATCCTAGCAACAGAGAATTTTGAAAATGGGTTTCACATTTAGCATTAGCACCTAACATCAATTTTTATGGGCATAATGACAAAGGACAATGTCGCAGATCAGCCTGGTAGGCCTTCCCAATCGTCAATTATTTGGGTACGGGGAATAACCAAGGGTACTGAGTAAATAAGTTATCAAAAACACCCAAAGAAGGGCTACACAAGACATGCCTACTTCATGGAACAGAGTCCATCATGTTAAACAATAAAATTACACATTTCATACAGGTTGTGAAAGGTCATGTATTTTCCTACATACATTGAATATCCGAATAAGCATGACTAATCAAAAAATATTTTCAGATAAAGGTATTAAATACTCGATAAGTACAGTTATTGCATGATATAAATACTTAAATGAGTCGACATATTTTATAAGTGGGCCAAAAAATAATATAAACCTATATTTTGTTCTCTTTAAGGTTTTCACGCAAAAACCATATGTTTCAGTTTCATTATTATTTTATTACTTCCTGTATTTTATCAAAATATATTTCCTTATCCCATCAGGACACATATCATTATGGTACAAATGTTCTAAGCACTAAGTACAATATATCTGTTAATTTTGTTTTTCTGCCACACCATCTTGAAGAAGACATTAGTCTAGTATCTAAATAACTGGCTGTCCCAAATCTGTAATATATACTAACATGTTACAGATTTATCAATCATTTAACAGTAAATGACTTTGCATCTGATGACCAGGTATAACTCAAGGTATAAACTGACCTATGGCTCTACACATCTGCTTTTTAATTACTAATAGAGAACGATTTGATCTATAAAGTATTACCAAAAATAAGTGTCTTCAGATATTGTTGATAATTGAAAAACAAAACATTATTAAACAAGCACACATTTTACCTGATTTCTTCAAAGATATTCATTTATATCTTATGTAGGAACACCTTGTAGCGTGGTCTACCAGCCGTGAGCTACCTGTAGAGACGAGCTTCTGATGTGATCATTACAAAAGCCCGGAACTACAGGGTAGATCACGAATGGGACATTTGGTGAGGCTTCGCTGCTCCACAACTCCATGACAAAACACTTTTTCAGAGTAATTTCTGAATGTACCGCATAACCAGTATTAAGTTAAATATAAAATTTTCGTATAGTGCATGTATTTTGAGTACAAAGTAGACTGGTAACATGTTTGAAACAACATTGTGTAAAATGTAGAAATGCAATAGTTTTAATCTCGAATATATGTGAATATCGTGATCGGCAATTCGATTTGTTAGGCTAACAATAGCTGCCATGATAATAAAATCAAAGGCCTGCAGACAAAACAAAGATCATGCATTGGATTTTTCCGACACATGAGTACATAAACTTTACTCGAAGATCAGCAGTACATGAATATAAATATACACAAGAAATAGTAAATGATCGACTTACCTTACAACGCCGAGTAGTTACAGCTCCACGGTAAACAATCTCATAACTTTTACTTTCATGCGTCAACGCGCCCGCGATCCGAGCCTCGCGCCGTATTTACTACTAACCACGAACAACAAGACTACGACGAATGCAAAAGCACCAACAATAAAACCAGAATTGTATAAAATATTGATAAAATACGATGCTTGCTCCAAATTGGAAGCCACTACTTCACTAATGACCGAATTAAATATTAACTCGTTGCCGCAACAAGAACTCATCACAAATTATGTTTGTAACAAATTACACTTAATAAAAACAATTAAACGTATACCTAACGTATTGATCTAATTAAAAATTGACCTAATTTATTTAATTTTTAGTATCGGCATGTAAGTAAACACCTGACAGTGACACAATAATAAATTTGACAAACTGAAGGAAAACTAGTGTTGCCAGCGTAATATCTTTTGTTTCTGTAGGTTTCTGCCAAACCCAACGGTAAAAATCAATACTATTATTCCGGGGGTGAGAACACCATTTTGCTGACGGGGCAATATTTTAACCGCGGCACGAGATCGATATTTTAGTAGTTCGTGCACACGATACGAAAGGAATGATAGATTTTGGCGCTGGTTAGGATTTCGCTAACCTCATTGATATTTTTGGCATATACGCTGTAATCAACTAATTACAGAGTACGTACGTAATTATTATAACTACACCGGGCAATGACGATCGTAGATGAAAAAATGCACTATTAATTGAGAAAAAACGCAATAGAATCGCGGTATATAACCTTATAACTTAGGATTAGCAACGACATTCCTAAATACTCACAAAACAAAGGCCGATCCATTTAGCTAGTTGAAGCAATGATTATGGGAAAAATAATCCTGTAACCATTCCAATTGAGGCTATTACCAGACCCCTTTGCTGGTGTACCAGGGTACTGATATTTCATTTCCGAAAAATAAAAAGAATATAGTCAATAATCTTTTATATTGACACAATATTGTACAGTTGATTCATTAGAACCAATCAATATCATTCACAAAATAAGAAAACTGAAAGTAAATGCGGAGTTTAAATACATAAAATACTTACAAACTTAATTATTATACATAAATGTATACATACATTTTCAAAGAAACTTAAAAATGTAAAGTATAATAATGTAAGTTTGAAAATAATCAAAGAATAATCATAATTATTATTTCTTGTCAACAAAAATATTTTGAACACTAGTGTGCATATTTTCAAAAGGTTTTCTTTGAAAGTATAATTTCTTAAAGCATTTTCTAAATGATTAAGGTCCATATCTGGTTGTGATGTCTAGCCACAACATATATAATAGAAATTACTATTTATGATCCTGTCATTCATAGTCTTACAAACTAAAATACTTGCAATAAGTCATAAATAACACAAGTGTAGGCATTGAGTCAGTTAAGATTAAGTATTATAAATAAAAATAATAGCTAATATTATAATATTCTTCTTTGAGGCACTATCTGTATGGGAGAAGTGGTAATGGGTTTCTTTGGGCTTAGTTTATTGGGAGATCTCATTACCACATCAACAGCTTTTCTTAATATTTGGTGTTCACTCTTCTTGTATTCTTCTGTTATTTGTGACAGATCCAAGTCAGCGTCTATCACTAAAACCTGAAACAAAAGGTGATCATAAATTATCAGTTAGGTTATTGTTATTTCTCTATTCTACTTACAACTTTATTTAAATTGTTACTGCATAAACATTTTGTAGTAATTAAATATGCTATCACAGGAAAGCTACAGGGGATGTTACTTAGTTCTTTGCTCCAATCAATGTTCGCCAACAATGAATATTGTTTGAATTCCCGCATCCACTCTAGCAACCCACTATCAAATGGGTCATTGTATTTTCAACAATGAAGAATAACAGTATTAATTCCTACTAATACATTACAAGTTATACCCACCACATTTTATTAATGAAAGCATGAAAATTTTAAATTATAAAATTATATTACAAGCACCTGCACACATTACCACCACTTCTCTAGCTAATATTTCATTCTACAATATTGCTATTTGGATACTTACAGGAGCGGGACACTCAGCATGTTGTCTATTAATTAGCCAGTCTTCATGTAACTTGTGCAGTTCCTCTATGTAGGACAGTGGGACACACTGCTCCTCAGATCTTGCCCTTTTCTTTATCCTCTCATACACAACGGAGGGTGTCGTTTTCAGGTATACTGAAAATCAAAGGAAATTTAGTCCACAAATATTAGAAATAGGTAAGGTTCAGTTATGAAGTAAACAAACTGAATCCACACTGCAGTTTGGATTTTTAATTTTAGTCAGTACTTATCACAAGTCATCTTAATGTTTATTTTACATAGTTTATGTAATTTTGCTTATTGCAAGTCTTGACTTAATAAAGCATGACTAACAATAAGATCAAGTTTCAACTTGTTTATATTCTGACTGTATTGATTTTATTTCCCCAAATGCGAGGTAACTATATGTTATCTTAGACAGATTACAGATTTATCAATATACCCTTGCCAAGGACACTCTCATCAGCCAGTTACTTTTACACTACTCAGCAATTTTAAATAATGATTTATGATGAGAATTTTATACTAACCAATGAGATCTGCATCAATCTGGATCTGATTCATTATGAACCGGAACCATTCGTCAAGCACTGCAAACTCTGCTGGATGCAGGGTCCCACTCCTCATCATATGCTCTACAAAGCAGTACCGTGCACTGTACAGGGAACGTTCCATCAACTTCACGGGCGTAGGAGTAGGCCTCCGGTGCATATCTAACATTGTTAGAGACACATAGGATTGGAATGTCATAGCCCATTTAGCTGTGTCCTTGTACATAAGGTCCTGAAATATAATGTTTTGATAGTCACCATGATTCAGCACAAAAAGGAAACTGGCTGAGGCTGGCACTGGAACAAGGGGATTGGGACAAGAAAAAGAGGCCTAATCTAAGCAGTAGGCGAAGTCAGGCTGTGTATGATGATGACGAAGATTAACAAGTCAAAACACTCACATAACCACTGGCATTCTTTTCTGCCTCTCTTAACCAAGAAATTTACTGCAATTAAATGTTACAAAACAGAGGGATCATTTGATTGCAGTGGTATATTCTGTCATCTTAGTGAATGCCACAATTCAATAAAGGGGCCCGAAAAATTAAAATCCAAGTTTTTAATGCCTACCTGCAACTTGGTAAAAATATTATTTAAAAAAGGTTTGGTCTGGTTCAGCTTTAGATATTCGACACAGTGTAACCTCAATTCCAGCTCTATGTTCCAGAGAGATACAAAACGAGACAGTGATATCATACCAAGGTCTGATGAATACTTACCAATAAGTTCCATCCCTTCAGGTTTCTCCATTCTTCAACAGGCTCAGTCAATAATGTGATGTCCTCAAAACGGCGAAAGTGTTCTAGAAATGTTGTTTTTCCACTGCCAATATTACCCTCAACGAACACAGTGAACGGCTTGTTATTCATTGCCATTGCGCTCATTTTATGACAAAACCTTACAGGGCCCACGGCTGCAAATTGTAGCAATATTTAATGATGGACGATTGATGACACAAGAAAGGCGTTGCTGACGCTGATTTCCCGCCTAAATTGACCCAAAAATAAACAAATACGCGCGCATATAACCTGTCAAATATACATTTAGTAAATACAAATACCTTTATAACATAAAACTTGGCCAATACCGATCCTAAGCATTGCCACCACACATTTATTCTTAAAATAATATTCTTATTTGATACTGATTTAATATGATGAAAGACGCCGCTGACATTGAAAATATTGATCAACGTTTTTTTAATATTTATTGAGGCATGCGTCGCAGGATGTTGTGAGTACCATAGAGTAAACATTTGGTGGTGGCTAGTACCCCTTAGAGCAAAAATAAATTATTGAATATAATGTTCAACATTGGGGTACGTTCTAATAATTTATACTATCACAATCATCGTAGATAATTATAAAATAATTGGAAAAAATATTTTCCAGCTGAATTTTATTTAGTTGTGTCGTCATCATCATAGACAAATAATCGACTAACTTGAAAGTCAATCTGACTCGGTAAAAGTCACTAGTTATTTTTTTTACTGTTGGTAACTTTAATGTTTGGGGTGGCGAATTGAAACAAAACACCCCTCATCAGCCAACCTTCAAACACTCTAAAAATCAATAATGATGAACACTTTGACTGAGCTCAAAAATTTCAACACCAAAAAATTTGTCGGTCTCACGAAGTAGTAATAAAGCAGAGGTTTTAGAAAAAAAAGTAGGCAGTGGCCTCCTTCTGTGAAACCATAATAGTCAAGAAAGAGGCTCATGCTCTTAAAATTAATGGAAGCATATTGAAGCGGAACATTAAAAACATATACCTTGCATGTTTAAGATAAGGTTGCCTTGTAATTAGTTGGTACACTCGCTCGATAAGCATTATCACGATTGGAAAACTGACGAATCGCATCGGTGCGGGTTGAACAGCCGCGGAACAAAAGAGCGAACATGATCTGTACAGTCTGTACTGCAAGTGCGATGAGGAATTTTCGTGCATCTACGCGCATGCTCAACACACACGACGCCAACCTGGCAGACGTTACCGTTGTCGATGCCGCCAACTGTATGCAAGCAATCTATGTATATTCATATTCATAGTTGGTGCGATTCGGCATGGCAACAGCAGTCCCCTTCTTTATCCTCTTTTTGTAGGAATTTGAACATATTGTCGTGATTTAGTATGTACCTAGTGTAATATGAAAAAAAAAACATGATTGTGAATACAGTCACTCACTTTCTTTCATAGGGATTTTAGTATCGGTGTAGCTTCGTCACAGGGTTTAATTAAGTTGTAAGTTTTTGACCCCAAAAGAGAACCTGTTGAAATCTTGATGGATTAAGTGTTTATTGCAGCCTTCATCTTGGCAAATTATCTTAAAGAAAGAAATCAAAAGCAGTTTTGGTGGCAAGGAACCCGTTTGCATAAGTCCGATTCGTACTCGTATGAAAATGATTTTGGAGTTGCCACCGTGAATAATAAAATACCGCACTAAACCAGTTTTCTTTTTTTGCGGGAAATTTGATTTGGCCAATGATGCGAGTCCACGAATTCCATTGACAATATCGTGTCTTTCTTCTTTGGGATGCCAAAATGATGAACTGACGTGTTTATTTCTTCGGTTCGGGTCATTGTTTAGCCGATAACTAGTGCGATCTCATAGTACTGGCCGGTGTTTTTATAGTTTCTAAATTAAAGTAGCATATAATCAACCCACTATGTTGCACACATATTTCTTGGGTATGTTTAAATAACATAATTAAACCGTGAAATCAATTCGTAATGTTGAGATGTTTCTATGAGCCGGTTGAAATGATAATCATTTTATTTTCAGGTATTTTATTGTTCGTGGGGTCTGGGTACGCCTTGTACGACTCTCATACGGACGTGGTAGAGCTGACTCCTGACAATTTCAACAGACTGGTCACAGACAGCTATGAAGTGTGGCTAGTGGAATTCTACGCGCCGTGGTGCGGTCACTGCAAAAACCTAGTTCCTGAATACAAGAAGGCTGCTAAAGCACTGCGGGTACGTGTCTAATAACTATATACTGATAATAAACCAGTGCTTTATTTCTAAAATCGCGTAATATCACTGTGTGCATAGTTTTTAGTTTTCTTGCAAACCATGTAAGAAGTCTGGCACCAATGGTAAAAAAAATCACTCAGCGACATGAATTTACTTTAAGGTTATATTCATATAAATGGTATTGTCTAAACAATTTGTGATATGTACAGTGCGAAGTAATTATTTCTAAAAAGTTCAATGACAGCTACTTCATCATAGAGATTTGTTGGAAAGTTGTTTCTTCACCATAAAAATAATTAGTTTCATTCTTTGTAATTTGCTTAAGTTATCATGAGTGAAATAAACCACTCATGGGAAACTACAGTAAAGAAACAGATTTTGTAGATTGCTTCTCACATAAAAGGTTATTTACCAACAAATGTTAAACCTGATCATGTTGCCAGCAAAACTATAGAGCAAACCATTCCAAATCCTATAAAATTCTAATTATAAATACTTCTTTAACATAAAAAACTTGCACGCAAAATACATGCTTAGTCATGGAGTTGTGGAAACCAGCCCGAGTTACATACATACAACATAAAAAACACTTTATGAAATGTAAAGCATAAATCCATGGAATAATGCACAATTCTCAAATGCATTTAATGTTGCAACTTCCATTGATAAGAAATAAAACACAATTAGTGTTTTGCTTAGAAACAGTCATATCAAGAATCAATCTCACTCACATTTCACAGTTTTATAACTCAGAATAATAAAAACTACATAAATCTTTAATTTCCAGGGCATTGTTAAAGTTGGAGCTATAGATGCAGACAAGCACAAAAGCTTCGGCAAGGACTTTGGAGTCAGTGGCTTCCCCACCATCAAGATCTTCACAGGAAGCAAGCACGTACCATACAAATCTGCCAGGACTGCAGAGGGATTAGTCGAAGCTGCCCTGAAAGTCGTCAAGGGTAAGGCCTATGAGCGCCTTGGAAAGAGACCCGAGGACTCGGGATCAGACAAGGTAAAGATTTTGAGTAGTCTTGATAGGCTTATTAAAGGATACTTGAGATCTAGAAATCACAATATGTGGTGATAGAAAACTGTCATTAAATATTAATGATTTTATCATTCACCATTATTTTTATTGAATGTTCACAATCTTGCATGCCAATTTATTTATTTATTTTATTTTGTTGCCATACTGTCTAAACATAGGTACTTATATGCAATGACATTTTATTGTTTCACAGTAGATAGATTCTATTAATATTTAATTTATTTCAAGCTGTACTCTAAGGTCTTTTTATCAAAGAAAATTGGCACCAAAAATGTAATAATTTTGTGCAAATGGTTAGGACCTTATCAATCAACTATTCAGTCTACTGGAAAGCATATTTCGTTTTCTATCTTGCAATCATTCATGACTAAATATAATCCTCCAGATCATCAAAAATCTCTGAACTGGTTAGAATCTTTTGAACAAAATTCTCTATAGGGAAAAAGCTTATCAGTTGAATAACGGGATAAATTATTGAATTCACTCAACATACTAACATGAAAGTCATACAAAAAACAACTATATAACAATTTCATTTCCATGCAATGTTTTACTTTTAACACTAAAAAGTTACTACATCACAAAATTTTACACTAGCGAGACGCACCAGGCATTCTCGGTCACAACATACCATGGAATGTAATAAACAAAGCCACCACTACAGCAACGACACAACTACCACAGATACAACAACTAAATGATACCATGGAGACGTGTTTACCCGACTCAAATAAAACAGATGACAGTCAACATACTACAACAAAAATCATTGCTCGAATGAAAGGAGCTCTAAAGACACCTGTTAAAATGAAAACTACCACAAAAGATCCTATAAAGAATGCTCCCACCAAAGCTGTAAAGAAACCTCCCACCAAATCAACTGTAAAGACAACTCCCACCAAATCAACTGTAAAGACAACTCCCACCAAAGCAACTGTACAGACAACTCCCATAAAGACGACCCCCATAACAACATACGATAGGTTCAAAAAATTACAAATGATGCTACTGCGTGGCGATCTTAAGGATGAAATGAGACAGAAAATAATTAAGCTCTTAATGAGACTGAAATTCGTTCTACAAAAGAAGGGAGTTGTAAACACGAATGCAACTATTATCAAGCGACGTTTGGATCAGCGGCAGAGACGCTTGGGACGCACTCACTAAATAATAAAATAATATTTTTACTACTACTTTTTATGAGATTAATAAGTTCAGCTACCTTTATGTTAGATACATTGTAAAAGATAAATTTGGCATCATTGGAAAACATTCATGTTCATGGATGTATTGGTAGTGTTTATAAATGCATTGTAGTTTTATGATACGTACACAGTTGTTGCATTTTCAATGTAAACATCGTTACTTAAAACCACGTGTATATCAAAGGAAATTCAAGAACGCAATTGTTCTAAGGTTGATAAAGAGAAATAGAAACGGTGATTAATGTGACCTTTATCCGGCGTAATTTCTTTTTTTTATTATGTAACGCCATGCCTTTGTTCTTCGTCAAGTTGGGTATAACGCCTGAGGCATCGAACTCGGAACTGCAATTACCAGCAGTCGCTAAATACAGCCTGCCTTACCTATTTAAATAATAAAACGAACCAAATATTAGGGGGCTGTGTGAGAAGGCTACGTAGCTAAACAAAAGCGGAAGGTTTTTAGTGTTCTGCATTGTATAGGGGGCGTTGACATCTTATCTTCATATGACATAGCACTAGCTATACGTGTTAATTGTGTCAACAAGTTATCTATTTTAGGAGCTCAAATGAGGTTTGATATTGTATGTAACGAGAGGCGAAAATATTCTCGATTGAAATCTAATCAGACTTTCTTAGTTGTATAACTTCTAGCTCTAAGTAGAAGCCAACAACGTATGAAACCTTCGATTTTTTTTAAAAGGTGTAAAGGCCTTAGCTGTTTGGCCTTTGGCCTTTTAAACAGAGGACAACTTGAAGCTCGACTAACCCTAATTAAACGCTTCAAGTTGCCATAATTGGTATCGTTAGTTAACGTCCCTCCCTACTGAAATCAGGAATTATTTCATAATTTATATTATAGCCTCCTTTAGGATACAACAGCTCAGATCCAAGATGATTCTAAAACTATATTTCTGAGTATGCAGAATCATATGCATTTTGTTACTTTTCTATAAGTAATCTGGTATAAAAACAGAAATCGAAGAATCTCAGACAGCGTAGGTGGTAGGAGGAAATATATTCGTCGCATGTCATGCGTCGCCCACCTGACTCCTACGCATCCTCTCACTATAGACAATTGATCCATTGGGACACGTCAGTGAGCTTACTGACCTCCTTTTTAGAATATAGTATTTGGCACTAAATATGTATATGGACGAATGATTCAATCTCTCAATCAAGGTCTAATCATTTTGTACAAACTAAGATGCTAATTCAGATAACTGATTTATGAAGATGGCGTAAGAAAATTTTTCTTCTTTTGTATGGGTACAAACACCAGACAGCAACGTGGTGGCGTCTTGCTGACGTACCTCTAAGTACTCAGTCTTCTGCATATTGTATCACAGTTTTTTCGTAAATTCGTAAAAATACTGGTATTCAGCTGAATCTGGTTTGACTGGGAAAAGGCTAGGCTCCCAGGGAAAAGGCTAGGCTCCCAGGGAAAAGGCTAGGCTCCCAGGGAAACGGCTAGGCTCCCAGGGAAAAGGCTAAGCAGATGATGATCACGGTTTTTTCGACGTACAATGTAGGCGTTGGAGTTTCATGCACGTTCGTCTCCATAGAAATCTCCGCTTTGGAACTTGTAACCAGCTTAGTGACGCCACATTCAAAAGTGCCTGTAAATGATGCTGGTTTAATTAAAATAAATTCTTAAGTTTTGTTTTATTCGTAACTAGATTTATTTTCAAAATCCACACCGACTGAAATAGGCACTTTCATTGTACATTGAAATATAACAAGACAATGTACAAAGTATTATTTCTATAATTGTTGACAGGTCAGCTTAGGCGAGTAATTTATCGTATAAAATTTAGGAACACATTATTTTCTTTGTCTTGACAATAGTGGAATCTTGCCAACTGTTTTTAGAACATTAAACATTATACCAATCTCGGAAGTATCTTCTAGATGTTGCGCACTAAACAATGTAGACTTTAAACCGAAATAACTAATTCTTGTGTCTTTAGTGCTTTAATGTATTAAGATGTCACCCTTTGTAATGTTTTCTTTATCTATCATTTCTGTAACTTTAATAGGTATGGTCGGTCTCAATAACGTATCTACCTTTAACCAACTGTCAAATTAGCTACCAACAGTAGCTGAAACGTCATGTTTGCCTTTCACACATGACGTTTCAGCTACTGTTGGTAGCTAATTTGACAGTCAGTTAAATGTAGATACGTTATTGAAACCGGCCGATAGTGTACATAATAAAGAATATTCTATTTTATTAGAAGTATTAACAAAGTATTGTCTTACCCCATACATTCGGCGGCTACTCACGCAGAGCTGAGAGTCTCAAGGTTTAAAACGTGAGCAGCCATTTTAATAGAGTCTCCATAACCCACATTTTACGACCTAAGATCTGAAGATAAATTATTTATTTATCTCCAGAGATCTTGGTCGTACAATCTAGTGCCAGATTTCTTTGAAAAGGTAGGTTTGTTAAATTTCAGTGTACAGACAGTTACTACAATCGATAGAATTTCATAATTCATTTTATATTTTATTTACTTTGCTGAAAGGGTAAAAAATCTCAACCATATATGCAAAGGTGGGTCAGCTAATTGTGGTAACTGACTGTACCTATTTATATTGTCTGCCTATTCTGTCCCTCTGTAGGGCAGAGGCCTCCCTTTTCCGTCCTCTCTTTTTCTTTTTACTATAATAAATAAATATCAGCAACGCCACAACTTCAACGCCACGTCTCTTGGTTGTTACCTTCAAGCCTTCACGGATTTCTCCTTTGTACATTATGTATCTCGCACATTTATTTTTTATTAGATATAATTGCATCAAAGTATTTACTAAAAAAATATTTCAAGTTATCTCTTCTTTCTTGCCCACAGTCGGACTCGGACGTGGTCACGTTGACGGACGACAACTTCAAGAAGCTGGTGCTGGACAGCGAAGACCTGTGGCTGGTGGAGTTCTACGCGCCCTGGTGCGGACACTGCAAGAACCTGGAGCCCCACTGGGCCAAGGCTGCCTCCGAACTTAGGGGCAAGGTTAGTACTGCAATGGGTATTTCTTGTTGCGGAATTTGTTCGAAAGAGTGGAATCCTGGAACGCAAAGGGCTTTAGAAGGAACACGGATGGGTTTTATTCAGTAAGTCTGGAACGCCCTTCCACTCCACCCAGAGCGGAAGACGTCATTTGATGTCTTCCCATACTTAAAAAAAAACGGTCTTGATGAAAGGTACGGGTTTTTAGAAAATAGTATGAAGTTACCGTCTCTGTTATTCTGTGTGTATAAACACCATGTGCTATAAAAAGGACGGGTTACTGTAATTTTGCTGGATGAAATTTTGTACTAATCTATTCAGTTTAGCCATGAAAAAGTTCTTAAACCGCGTCTATTTACCGTGGGGTAAGGCTGAATCTACGAAACGCTACTAGAATCTTGAAAAACTCTTCTTGGTTCATATAAATATGATTGCGTGGACTACTTATTGGACGACATCAGTAATATTAACAGTGGTTTAACTGTGCAAAATTATGGCGTGTTATGAGAAAAAAAAACGTAACAAAATAACGCTTATAATAATATGAAGGTTTGCGTAATAATGACTTGGAAAAGAACGTTTTGTAGGCAACAAGCATAATGGGGGCAATTAATGGTTTTCCTTAAATCGAAATTTTATTTAAAAAAACTAGCTTTGGCCCGCGACTTTGTTCGCGCATGTCCCGTTTTCCCCTTCCCTAATAGCCTTCCTCATGAATGTGGCTATCATATACAAAAAGAATTTTCCAAATCCGACTGGTAGTTCCAGAGATTAGCGCGTTCAAACAAACAAACTCTTCAGCTTAACTATATTAGTAGAGATGTAAAGTATTTCGCGATCATCTTGATTAACTCACCTTAACCAAAATGGTATGTGAAACCTTCACCTGACAATCTGAGTATATTTATCGCAGCTGGGGTGATTCAACAAGAG
This sequence comes from Mamestra configurata, assembly GCA_002192655.3. Classification (NCBI taxonomy): domain Eukaryota; kingdom Metazoa; phylum Arthropoda; class Insecta; order Lepidoptera; family Noctuidae; genus Mamestra; species Mamestra configurata. Next base: position 87,857 of record NDFZ01004966.1, on the reverse strand, counting down.
TTTTCGGTAATACGATATCGGTATTAACAAAAAATATTGAGTAATTATGTGAGCAATATTTTTTCTAGCAATAACAGTGAAAACTTTGCTATTCACCCTAAGAGCGGTTCCGCACTGCATCCGATCCGAATCCGAATTTGAGTTCCGAGTTTTATCCTGATGTACTGAATTCGGAGGGACGGAGTTCGGATCTAGTGCGTACAAGCGGTTCCGCACTGTATCCGATTCTAATCCGAGAACTGTCAGTCCGAAGTAGCAGTAGTACTACTTTTAGGAGGCGTTGAGGCGAAGTCTTTTCAAACTCTGGAAGAAAATAAATAAGGTTAAAACATATCACACATAAACAGCCCTAACTATTATAACTTCAAATACATATTTACAAATTCTCTGTAGACATTTTGAATGAAAGAGTCTCGTAATTAGTGATTTAACTTACAATAATTATGGTTATAAAGTTGTAATAGGGCCCATAATAAACGCGATTTCGACGGGGTAAAACAGAACCTTACTTTAATGACAACAGGGTTTGAAATATCCCATCAAAAGTACCAATTAATCGAAACTTGCATTTACGATCTGCCACCATAGCCATTACTGTACTTGTTTTATCGTCTTGATTACCCTGTCAATAATCCACCATGAAACAATTATTCGCCTGCCAATTTGCCACTTAATATCCTTATCAACTAAGCTTCTCGCGCCCATGTTCTGATAACACGGCGGCTGTAAGAAATTAATTATCGTTTCCTTAATAACTTATTTATTTTAACTACTTAATTATGACGTTATCTTGTTTTTGTGATTGGGGTAAAACCGAAAATAATTGAACATAAATTCTAATTGATATTTTTGAACTTTGCACTCATTTAATGTACAGAGGCGGTATCCGCCTTGGAAAAGGTCCTTTAAACATATAAAAAGTGACCATAGCATCTTCTATTGTCTTGAAATGTTGACTGTGTCAATCAGACAGGCAAAGTGTGAAAATCACATAGTTTCTAACCTATCTTCAAAAATAACCAAGTCCATATTTCTACCCTATGCGGTCCATTATAATCGTAGTGCTAATTTTACCTTTTGAACGCTAGAGCATTTAAACGCATCGGCGTACGCCCGACGCCAAGCCACAAATTCACCGTACTTATTGTCATGTCACATATGTAAATTTGTGACGTTGGCAAACAGGGTAAGCGTTCGTTTGACACATATATTTGACAATAGCGTTCAAAAGGTTAAAATGTCTGTTTACAATTTACATAACCACAGGATTACTTAAAATATGATGAGTCATGTTTATATCATAAGTACCCAGGAATTTCTCATCATTCACAATTCCAAAACAACATACTAAAATCCCTCCTCATACCTTTCAGGTGAAAGTAGGCGCCCTGGACGCGACAGTACACCAGCAAATGGCGTCCCGCTTCCAAGTGCAAGGCTACCCCACCATCAAGCTGTTCCCCTCGGGCAAGAAGACCGCAGACTCCGCAGAAGACTACAATGGAGGCAGGACTTCAAGCGACATCGTGACTTATGCTCTTGAGAAGTTGGCTGAGAACGTACCCGCGCCGGAGATTATTCAGGTAAGGAGTTTTGAGCTTACCATAGATGCTATAGAGCAGGGGTGCCCAACTTGACTAGACCCAAGATCGACTTTTTTCTGACAAAACGCGATCTACCAATTGCATACTTTAAAAAAAAAAAAATTTAATCGGTAAAATTTAGTATGCAAGAATATAGTTGTTTTTATTTTACTAACCCAACCTATTTATAATGCTGCACAGTCCATTATACGTATTTATATTTTTTGCCTTGCCGCGATCGATTACACTAATTGCCGCAATCGACTAGTCGATCGCGATCGACCGGTTGCCCATCCCTGCTATAGAGGTTGAAGCTTCTTTGTAGACGGCCTTCTTCGGTGGTCTGTGTCAAATTAGCCAGATAGGTATTGCTGGGCTTAGGACGNGTTGTTACTTTATTAATTCAAGTTATTTGGACGAGACGAAAGAGGCGGCGAGTCGACCTGGACGCGTACTGCGAGAGCTGGTATGTACGAGGCGGTGCGGGAGAAGCATTTCTGGAGTGACTTGAGGAGGCCAGGGGGGCTACACTCTAAGCCCGAAGTCCGTAGTTTCGGGCTTAGTTGCGGGCGTATTCTACTCCGTATCACCTACGGACTTACGATTAGTTCCGAACCCGAACTAAGAATTAATGACAACACGATTTGTTATCATTAATTCTTAGTGGTTAGGTGATACGGAGTAGAATACGCCCGCATCTAAGCCCGAAACTACGGACTTCGGGCTTAGAGTGTAGCCCCCCTGGCCTCCTCAAGTCACTCCAGAAATGCTTCTCCCGCACCGCCTCGTACATACCAGCTCTCGCAGTACGCGTCCAGGTCGACTCGCCGCCTCTTTCGTCTCGTCCAAATAACTTGAATTAATAAAGTAACAACTTGAATTTTAAGAGATTTATATGGATTGGTTGGCTTTGCTTCTTCAAGGCAAATAGCATTCGTAACTCAGAACATTATGCCCACTTGGGTTTTAGCAAAGTTAAAATCATCTTGAGCTCATTTTTTTTTAAATGAGCCCTTAAAATAATTTTATTTTGAAAATTAAAATATTTTTTATTTTGAAAATGAGCCCATAATATAATTTTATTCTGAAAATTAACGTTATAAGAAAAATTACGTAAAAATGTTGAAAAAAAACCTTGCTCTAAATCGTGAAGGTGTAACACGCTACGCTGCTGCACTGATTTACGTCGATAATACTGATTTTCACTCGTGTTACCGATTTTCAATATGTCGTAAACTTTATAACGATTCGGTTACTGCGTGAATATAAACATAATCACAGCTTATATAAGAACACCGATTTATTATTTGTTTATACAAGTATTACATTGCAGTGGATATGGGAAACTGGTATTGCTTCAATAAGTTCATTCTTCCGTCACAACACGCAAAATAACAATGGAGAATCGATTATAAACCGAAAACAAAGGCATTTTAAATTCTAAAAGTGGTTATATGCTGGGATGCTGTAAAATGAGTTCGATATGATTCAATAAGCTCATTCTTCATTTTTATTTATTTTAGTTATAATTATTGTAGTTGATAAGTTTTTTAGTTTTAAGTGTTCTGTGCGTTTTTTTCCGGCAGAATAAATTGATTTTGATTCTTTTTTCTATTATATACCTAGAAACAGGCATTTTCAATCCTAAAAGTGGTTATATGCTGGGATGCTGGAAAATGAGTTCGGTATGATTGATCCTACCCAAGCCTATCTTCATTAATGGCTTAGATCTGTCAAGGGAAAATGGCAAACGCCGTAAGATTGTAAAATATCGCGTGAAATTGTAAACTATTTTTTGTAAATAAGACACGGATATATTGGAAACTATTGATTTATTGTATAGAAAGCATTTTTTTCATAATATATCGAGAAATAATTTAATCAAGATTTATTTCAATCTTACGGAGTCTGCAATTTTCCGGTGACAGATCCACTAACTGCCGATACAGGTGTCCCTTTTCTATACTAATAATTATAATTAAAGAGGAAAGATTTATATTTTTGTATGTAACGAATAAACTTAAAAACTACAAGACCGATTTGAAAAAAAATTCAGCAAGGGATAGCTACATTATCAGCGAGTAACATAGGCTATATTTTATCCCCGTACTCCCACGGGAACGGGAACTACGCGGGTGAAACCGCGTGACGTCCTCGTCCGCTTGTGTGTTATAATTCACTGGTATATGCTAGTAGTCTTATCCATTTCTAAGCCCATAATGACACAAAAACTACATAATACAAGGCTTGGAGTACGTCAAAATATGAACAAATTCTTCCCTATATTTTTTTCGACTACATTTTTTGATTGGATTTCAATTCCAATAAACGTAGGTAACTATTGCCATCTTTCACTTGCAGATGAAACAAGACAATCATTCGAAAATTAAGGCTATTCAATACACAAGCGTCCCAGTGACTGTGACGAGATACGGCCAGAAAATATACCCAAAAACAGGTGTTAATCGACTCTCACACAGCCTGTTAGTAAAAAAAATAGCAATTCATAATTCTACATACCTATTGATTTATTTATTTATTAAATATTTAATTGTACAACGAGAATAACATAAAAAGAAAACTACAAACTAAAACACATGTACAATATGCGGCCTTATCGCAATCCGCGATCTCTTCCAGGCATGGAATGGACAGTAATTGATTTAGTTATCTATTAATGCAAAATCTTTAACTGATCGGTAACTCAAGATATGAAACCAATAACGCTATCAAATAGATAAATTCCGGTTAAAAGATTATCTCGGAAATTGGACGTTAGGCTGCTATTACATTATCATAAATTTAGGTGTCACTGCTATGAATCATATTTCGTAATATCTGAATAGAAAAACGTGCAATCTGAACTGTCACAGTTCTGTGTTAAAGCTATGAGTCATAAATCGCGGGGTAGACCGATAAGAACCGAGCTATGCTAATCCTCCAAATATATTATCATGAGAATCAGTAAAAAAAACCGGCCAAGTATGCGTCGGACTCTCACACGAAGGGTTCCGTACAATAAACCAAAAAAAAAAACACGTTTATTCTATGAGAGCTTCAAGTTAATTATTTTTTTATTATTTGAAACACTACTTAGAAGCTTGTCATTCTTAGTTGTTCTTCGTTATGATTATTATGAATTCTCTTAATCGGTATGATTATTATATATCATATTTATTAGTTTATTATTTTAGAATACCTGGAAATCTGCAGAAATTTGGTATTTCTGCAGTTTCCAGGTTAGTTAAAAAAGAAATAGGTACATAATAATTCCGATTTTTAGTTCTATTTTAAATTAGTGTAAATATACCGATTTTGCATTGCGACTTTCTTAACCACTGGTCTGGTAGAAGCACTTCAACCAATACCCAAATGAGTCCGTCTTATCATTGTTTAACAAAACCTTTCCTCTCCCAGGTCACCGACAGCAAGTCAATGCAGGCGTGCAGCGAGAAGCCGCTGTGCGTGGTGTCGGTGCTGCCTCACATCCTGGACTGCAACGCGGCCTGTCGCAACGACTACCTCGCCATCCTGGCGCGCCTGGGCGACAAGTACAAGAACAAGATGTGGGGGTGAGTCACCAAGTGCACGAACTATAGTAGGCACGGAAGTGTCATTGTCATATTTTACTTATAAGTTTCGAATATGCACCGCTAGGTGGCGCTGTCTACTTCGTGCCCATTCCCCTAAATGGAGCGTGCTGGAACTATGTGGCAACACAGAAGCGTCTAATGTCAAGTATTCTAAGGGAGAAGCGCCAGGGTAGACCGAAAAATTCAAATTTTCCTATGTTTTTTGCAATTTGCAAGTCAGTGTCTGGCTGTATGTTGAACAAAATATGATCGTAACACGTATTTATTTACAGAATTATAATCATCACAATCATCAATACAATCCTCGTAAGTTCATTTAACTCGATTGAATGGGTATTTCATAAAAAAAAAAATTCAATCGAGTTACATGAATGATACAACCTGTATTGATGGTTTTAATTATTATAACTCAGTAAAGCCATATTTGTTACGGTCGCCAATCGTATCTTTATCAACATACAACCTGACACTGACCTGCAAAATGCAAAAAACGTATGAAAATTTGAATTTCGCGGGCTACCCTGGCGCTATCACCTTAACGTTAAAGTTTAAAATACAACACTAGATGGCTTAGTCAACGCTGTGCACGTTCCCTTTAGGTACTATCAGACAGATATACCATACCTGCACATGATTATAAAATATTTCGAAGAATCTGACAGGGAAAATCGACTTTTCCGTGCAAGATAAACAGCTGACCGCTACAGGAATACTTACAGTCATTTCCTCAAGGTGCATCTTTTCCGCGCGCGCCTGCGATCTGTTTAATAGTTGCACAACCAATAAGGTCCTATGGATTTGAAGGTAGCCAGTAACTAGGCCCACTATTTCGCAAAAGGTTCTAGTTGTTTGCTGATGAGATACGTTTGATTCCAGATGGGTTTGGGCTGAGGCCGGTGCGCAGACTGCTCTAGAAGAATCTCTGGAACTCGGCGGCTTCGGCTACCCCGCCATGGCTGTCGTCAACGCCAAGAAACTCAAGTTCTCAACCCTCAGGGGATCCTTCTCCGAGACCGGTATCAATGAGTTCCTTAGGTGAGTTTACTTTCTAATTTTATTTATTTTTGTTATAACTATTAACAGTTTATGTTCAGACAAGACTACAGGAACGGTAAAATATTTTTGAACGGGATCTGTAAAATAACTAGAGATTTGATTAAAAACCGGCCAAGTGCGAGTCGGACTCTCTCATAAAGGGTTTCGTATCATAAACCAAAAAAAACACGTTTCTTTCTTGTATGGTAGCCCCCTTTAATTATTAATTTAGCTTTCTAGCCGCAATAGAAATACAAATTCAGTGAAAATTTCAATTGTCTACCTATTACGCTTCTTGAGATACAGCCCACTGACAGACAAACGTACGGACGGTCAGCGGAGGCTTAGTAATAGGGTTCCGTTGGTTACCCTTTGGGTACGGAACCCTAAAAAGTTAGGACACCACTTTCTTTTACCAGCCACTCCACTGCCATAGTCTGACCTATATAGGAACCATGCATTATAAATTATATATCAGGTTGAAAAGTGAACCACGTCACTTTGCCGCCCATAAACTGTCCGCAAGCAAAAAATCACCTTGGTCTGTTACTCCGGGAAACACCGCCTTACACGTCATATTTTTTATGATATTAGTTCTGAGGTGTTAATCAAATTCATGACGTAATAAGAAGCCGTTGAATATTGCCTCATTCATCTCATTATATATTATAATTTGGATCATCGTNGGGGCCGTTCAATTATTACGTAAGCACTATGGGGGGGCGGGGGGGTCTTTGCTTTGCTTATTTTGGATGACATGGGGGGTAGGGGAGTCTAGATGATGATTACGTCATCGGTAGTTATTTTCTTTTTTACACGAATGGCAACCCACACATTGTCTTTGCTTGAAAACGAAAAGCATTTTCGGGGATTCCCGCAAGTAATACATACATTTAGTGAACAGTGCGCGGTAATTCCCCTACTCGCTTTAGAACCGAGTAAGGGAATTACCGCGCGCTGTTCACTTGTCTAAATTTCCTCTATCAGTGTATTGTTTCGTTTGGCTGCTATAGCGAGTAGACGTATTGTAAGCATAGTAAAGCAAGTTAACATTTGTGTTACCATTCATTCCATTATCCAAAGTTTAATGTTTAAATAAGATGTCATTTCAAATAGACAAATCCAAGTTATACCAAAAATTGTTTGAAAGTTTTAAAAAATCTCATACAAGTACGAAAGTACAAAATGTACAAAAGTTAGTTAACGAAGTGTGGCGAAATTATAAATTACAAGCAAAATCCGACAAGGAACTAGATATTATTGTATCTAAGAGAATCGAAGAAGAATTGCAAGCAGCGACTAAGAATAAATCCAATTTACTACATTTTTTTTCTAAGGTGAGTGACGAAATCATTTTAGGTACCTACTAGAAATATTAGAAATCGCCAAAAAGTTTCTCTTTGCTAATTAGAAAATATTATGGCCTATCTTAAAGTATAGAGGTAATATTCATTATATAGATTTATTTCTTATAATTGATTCCGTCAATTGGTCACAAAATACAGGATGTCAGTTTTATACATATATATTATATACCTACAGAAAACTATACTCTATTCAAATAGGTATTTAACAGAATGTAAACAATCTTTATATGTCTTTTTATTGAAATATGTGGTTTAAAATTGTAAACTGTGTAAAATCTGTTGTGATTCATTTAAAAACTCAACCAATATTAAAAAATTGCTTTTCTGTAAATACATAAAGGTGCGTACAAACATCGTGAGGCGTGCGCCGCGAATGGTTCGCACGTATACATGTGCCGTAGCATGCCTCAGGTTGATGTATGCGAGACGAACCATTCGCGGCGCAAGCCTCGCGATGTCTGTACGCACCTTTACAGATATCTGATTTTATAATTGCATATTTCAATAAAAAGACATATCAAGATTGTTTATATTCTTTTAAATACCTACTTGAATAGACTATAACACCCTGTATTTTGTGACCGGAACGATTTGCTCGTTTAAAGATATTAGATTTAAAGCCATAGGGTTTTGTATTTACCATATTTATTGCCATACTTTGTATTTATGTAGCTTAATAAGAGAATCTTTAGCAGAACCCATAGAAAGTTTTTATTTTTAGGCAACCTGTAAACCTGCAGAAAAAACACAAATTACACAGCCAGCTTCAAATATTAAAAAACAGGAAGAAGATAAAATAAAAACCGGTAATGAATCACAACAGCAATGCGAAATTAATAAAAATACAGATAAACAGAGACCAAAACCTTCTCAGGAAGCTATGAAAAATAAGATTGCTCTACTCGAAAAAAATTTGAATGCTTTGTATTCTGCCAGAGATACTATGTCAATCCGTGCTGAAGTTGATAAACAGATCATTAAGTTGCGCGAGGAAATAAAAACAGCAAAACAGTCTTTAAACAGGAAGGTTCAAAACGCAGTTGCCCAGAAGAAACACAGGGATGGTATGAAAAGAAAGTTAGAAGATATTTGTCATGAAAATCCAGAAATGAAAAAAAGACTATCTCTGAGGGATTCAGTGGGACGTCCTAATCTTGAAAGCAATCAACCTTTACTATTGAAAACAATCGCGGATATAGCTTTATTTGGGAGTGCAGCAGATGATAGAAGACGAACGGAATCAATTCGCAGCGTAAAAACTCTTGATGAACTCACACAAGAATTACGTAAAATGGGATTTGACATTAGTCGCAGTGGGACATATCTTCGTTTGATTCCCAGAAAATCTAATTCTGCAGAGGGACGAAGACATGTATCGACAGTCCCTGTTAAGCTCATTCGGGCTCAAACTGATCACCACAAGAGCCACTTAGATAGCAAGTTCGCTGAAACATCAATCCATTATTTAGAGAACATAGCATCCATACTAGGACCAGATCAAGTATTTTTCATATCTCAAGATGATAAAGCTCGAGTCCCTATTGGCGTAACTGCGGCAAATAAGCAAGCACCTCTTCTAATGCACATGGAATATAGAATCAAATTGCCTGATCACGATTGGGTAATCGCTGAGCGTCATAAATTAATACCATCTGTTTATGCTGGTATCAAAATCACTTCCAATATGCTAGGACAACCGCAAGCCGTTGGATATTCTGGACCAACATACATCGCTATTCGAAGTGGAAAGCATAGTTCATCTACTGCTAATACTCATGCTCAGGATTTCGAGACGCTTCTCGAACTTGAAGAGTTTCGACCATTAGCTAAAACTGACCATGGACTAGTAAAACCAGTGGTAATCATGACGGTTGATGGAGGGCCAGATGAAAATCCGCGTTATCAAAAAGTCATAGGGTTTGCTATACAACACTTTAAGCGACATGATCTCGATGCATTGTTTTTAGCTACCAATGCTCCCGGAAGAAGTGCGTATAACAGAGTAGAGCGCAGAATGGCTCCTCTTAGTCGGGAACTGGCTGGTTTAATATTGCCTCATGACCATTTTGGGTCTCATTTGGATGAACGTGGCGTTACAATTGATGAACATTTAGAAAGATCTAATTTCGAATTTGCAGGAAAAGTATTAGCTGAAGTATGGAGTTCAATGGAAATTGATGGCTATAATGTTAATGCAAAATATGTTGGGGCAGGTGAACAAGATCTTCCTGATTTTCCAGACATTAAATGGTATTCAGAACATGTGCGTGAAAGCCAATACTTGCTCCAAATTGTAAAATGTAGAAATACAGAATGCTGTCGTCCAAGAAGTGGACTATTTAGATTACTAGACAACAGGTTTCTTCCACCACCTGTAAAAGTAAAACAAACAGTTGATGACTTGGTTTTAGATGAAGGAGGGCAATTTCTTAATCTTCCAGTCAATTTAGCTCTACGCTTAAGTGCTTCACTCAAAGATTTCCTGCAAATGCCATACGATTATTTTTGTCCGACGGTACAATTGAGGCTATCAAGTCGAACATGCAAAACGTGTGGTCTTTATCATGCTTCCGTCAAGTCACTAAATCGTCACATCGAAAAGATCCATAAGAAAGTAAACACGCACACTGATAGGAAAGTTAGACCTGTAAGAGTCGCTGCTCGTCGTGCTAATGAACTGATGTGCATTATTCAAAATTTAGAGCACCATGATGTTGAATGGCTCGATGAGAATGACGTAGACATTCCAAAATCGGATGAAAGCGAGCAGACTCACAACACTGAGCAGCAATCGAAGCAATCCAATGTCATCGAAAACTTAGAATCATGGATTCGGGTTTCATGGACTGAAGACTGTTAATTTGAATTTAATATATGTACCAAAAATTTAAAATAAGTTTGTTATGTTAGTAAGATATAATATTTTTGTCCTTTACTCTATGTTGAATACCGTTTCAGTAAAATATAATCTCTATCCTAAATCTATTTTCTTATTTTTCAAATTATAATTATAACATTATAAAATTAAAAAAACAATACATTAATTGACAAATGTTTACGTAAGCATGGGGGGAGGGGGTAAGAGCTTTGCTTACTTTTGCTGACAAGGGGGATGGGGGGGTAAATAATTGCAATAAATCTGCTTACGTAATACTTGAACGGCCCCTTTCCCAAAATATTTACCTAACGCAACGTAGACGTCATCAAAATTCCGACTATTTCATTGCGATTATCGGATTATTTCCCTGATTAATTGAATTCGTTGTACCTGTTACTGTACGCTACCTTTATGTATCATCCTAAAGACAAGTAAACTATCAAAAAAAATAGTGCAGTTCATAACTGTGTGTAACAACAGTCAACACTTTTATTGTCGATGACACACATGTGGTGTTTTGAAATTTCAGTTTTGGGTGCCGCGGACACATACCTAAGTGGTGTTTATCGCATGCGGCACTTGCAAGAACTTCCTGAAAATAGAGGTGTTAAATTAAAAACAACTTTTATATTCCAGGGACCTATCCTTCGGCCGCGGTCAGACTGCTCCAGTGAAAGGCGCAGAGATGCCCAAGATCGTGTCCACCGACGCTTGGGACGGCAAAGACGGCGAACTGCCCCAAGAGGAAGATATCGACCTTTCCGACGTCGATCTAGAGAAGGATGAGTTATAAGCAGCAGTAATCTGCCTCAAGGACTATTTGAACCAACGGTTGAGTGTCTCTGCCATATTCTGAATGATGTATGTTTCAGTGTGAATCATATCAAAAATCTCTGATTTTAATAATGATAAAATCGCGACAGTGATAACGGGTTCAAGCATTTAACTGTAACTATATTTATATCCACCAGTGAGCAAGTAAATCGTATATCTAACTAACCAGTGTGTGGTACCAGCTTAAAATTATGCAGTTATTGTAACAGGACGAGGGGCGTAATTCCATCACATATTATTTACCTTAAATATTTATTTTCTGAGACATTTTAACGTATCTGAGTATCACAATTTATTTTCGCGGGTTTTTGAGCTCGGCTCGAGAGAGCGTACAACGACTGACGTTTTTGAATCATTGTAATTTGTATGTATGTAATGCATTCAATGAATTTTGATGACAACAATACCTAGTGATCCGCGCAACTGATACTTAAATTTAGTTGATTTAGATGTTTAATTGGAGTGTACATTAGCTATCTACCATTCTTCCAATATTTGTTTAGTTTTGGTAAGCATTTATTGTTGTGAGAAATTTTGGATAATTTTATGAACTGTGAAATCGCTAATAAATTTTAATATAATACATAAGTATGACTATTTCATTTTCGTCTGAATTTTACCTTTTGTAAATCCCAGCTGGCATACATTTACACAATGGTATATCCGTATTTTGCATTGCGTAGGAGAAAACAAGGATAATAAACAACATATTTATTAATAGTGACGCTTAATTTAATGTACCTATTATAATATATGCAAAATGCAAACTCGCATTGTAACAAATGAAAACGTTTTATCCTACTAATATTATAAACGCGAAAGTTTGTAAGTACGGATGGATGGATGTTTGTTACTCTTTCACGTAAAAACTACTGAATGGATTTTGATGAAATTTAGCTCACATATAATTTATGACCTGGATTAACACAAATGATACTTTTTATCCCGATATTCCCACGGGATCGAGAGTTACGCGGGTGAAACCGCGAGCGACAGCTAGTGATTTAATAAAACTATATTATGATTTAAAAGGTATTAATGGTTTCCCATGGTGTTCGATTTCTATCTATTATTTAAAGAATAAGTTTTATTTAACACAAATTATTTAAATTACAATCATGAGTAATGTGACTAGACTATATCTGTGCTGTGTCCGATAAAACAGGTGTGACAAAGTACCTGTTTAAATACTGTTGAACGTCTGGTTAAGGAAAACAGCTTGTCACAATGAAATTTTGTGAACCGAGTACTCACGTTCTAGTGATTTAACCTCATTTTTATTATCACGAAAACTGTTATTGCTGTAAGATTACATCTGGCATTGAGGAGCTATCAGCACGTCTTTATTGCACTTTAACACCAAAATAAAACTAGAGTGGTTTTAGATTTTTAGTCTTAAGTAGGTATACAAACCCTCTTAGGCGTAGTGTTAGCTCTGAATTAATGTGACTGCTGGCATCCGTTAACTAAACATGGTACAAAACTAAAATTCTGACTGAGTCAATTTTGATTGTGCTATGATACCTACCATTGGCTTTTGTATTGTAGGAGGGGCGAGGTTACCCACTTATCTATGTTTGGGTATCTAATAAAATTCAGTACCTACCTACACTATTCATTGATTGAATGGGATTGTATTCGAACTTTACAACTCGTGGAGTGCGCAACTCGCCATAGGTAGGTACTAGGCTATTAGGTACTTTATCATTGAGACAAGGTCACTTTTTTTGGGTTTTACAGACGTGTCCTTGCATTAGACCGTAGAGCATTTAACCAAACGTGGTAGGGTCAGTCTTGCTAGGTGTCTTGTGTGCCTTCGATATTTTTTACCTACATTAGACATGCACTCCCAATCTCCCAAGGACACTGACCTAGGGTGTGTAATTCAATACCATAACTAATAGTACCTAATCTTATCTGCGTCACAGCCCTGTTAACCCAAAATAGGCATCAGAATTACCACGAAAACCATGATTACTTATTTTTTTTACTTAGAACAAAGTCCTTTTTTGTTTATCATTCTACTCACGCACCCGCATTCTTTCGATAACAGGAAGTAAGCACGGTAATAAATCTTTAAACCGTCTTTACGACGCGTATTAGATAATGTCACATTCATCAATCACTAGGTACTGCACACGAAAATGACTCATTTTCGACTGTTTACTGACCCCAAAAATATCAGGTGTTAAACTAAGATGTTAGATAAGATAATTCCAACTTACTGAGGAACGATGTGCATGCTGAAGATACAAAAAAAAACTTGTGTTATTATAACAATATTTATTTGAGCATTGGTTTTGAACATAATGAGAAACTAAATCTAGATACATGTCTAGTACAGTCTTCTTACGTAGATGACGGCTGGGCAGTACCATCTAGCATGTTGGATAATGCTGATAATGTTTAATTAGGGTAGGGCGACAGTTATTCATGACATAATTAGTCTCAATTGTACAATGTGCTCTATAATTCCCTTTGTGATAAATGCTTAACAGCTAAATTAATTATATCCATCTGATAGTGATGTCACATTAGTTTAATCATTTATGCATATCATTAAAGTTATAAGTTTGTTGTTTTAACTTTAAGAACTTGATTACATTAGCAGATTAGATGACGATTTAATTCAAATTACCTGAAATAAACACTGACTGTGATGATAAACTTAATGGAAGTTCTTGTTTTGCTTGGCAATCTAATGAGATAGGTATTTTGAGATTAAAATAATAGTTTATCTTTTACCAGCATTACCTTTTTCAACAATTAAATAGAGTTATGTGTAGATGATTATGACCATGATGAGTAATAGTTTCTTAAATAGATGGAATAATAATTTAAATGAAGGTAGTTCACAAGTATTGTGTCGCACAGACAAATAAGGAAAACTTTAGTGATTATGTTGTTTGTATGGCACCTATTTCTGTCTTCTGAGGTAATTCCCATTATTGGTTAACCTGCTAAACTATCATTTGATTTAATGACATAATTATGTTAATACTACAAAGTAATGAACACATAAAAGTTCATTTAATCAATAAATACCATCTATATTACTACAAAAATGTAAATGTTTTTGTTTTCATATAATTTTAATTGGTCCGAAACAGTCTTTTTACAATCATAAAGCCTTTCAATATATTCCAAAGCATGTAGCACCCAAATTACATTAGAAAAGTTTAAAAATGGTATGATATAATTATAAAAAATATAAATGTAGGTCACAACCTTATAAAACCTCTCTATGCTTATTTTTTCATTCTACTACAGACATTCTAAGGCCCCATTTATAAACATACTAAAAAATGTGACAATATTACCCTCTCATTTTGTTTTACTTATTTATTATGATATGTGGGAATGTTATATTTCATTGCTCCCTTTGTTCGAGACAAGATTCAGTCAATTTATACCTAAGTATGGTATATAATTTTACACAATAATATTCATACAAATGCACTATAGCTAGAATGCTAAAGCAGTATAAATATACTTTGCACTTGCTATCAAACCACTCAGAAGTAAAAAAACTAATTTATCTGAGTGTTCTGAATTCTTTAGACATATCTAATCACAGGGCTTTACAAAATTACACTAAGCCATAGTTGGCATGCCCATTTTATCATACTTGTTCTTGCTTGGTCGACAAATTTCATAACAAATTGTGAAATAATAGACTCCCATTCCAATTAAGATTAATGACACAACTAAGGCAACAATGCCCCATGCGGAGATCCCCAAACCTCTTCGTGTAGCATGCTGTGCTGAAAGCCCAGAAGTAGTACCAGATACAGTCTTAGGGTTGCTTATGTCGCTGTAAGCTTTTGCATAGCTGTCCCTCTTTGAAGCAGCGGCCGGTGACAGCAAAAAGTTGAATACTAAAACAACATGGAAATCATATATTATTATTAAATTCAAGAGGTAAATGCGAAAAAACAAGGGTAAATAAAGATTAAATCAGACGCAAACGATGGATTATCTATAAGAACTAAGCTGAACAAAGTTCAACTTTGATTGGTCCGACAAGGGGCTCACTACCGAAAAGTATTAACTCGTAACTAAAGTTCTAAGAATTTATTATGAGTGAACTAACGGTAAATTCAATATTTATAAATGAAAAAAGTATCCATTATCCACTTACCAAGTAGCGCAAGGCTCGTGCGAACTAATAGACTTATCATCTTCGATAACTCTCGACTTCCTGCAGGGAGCACAACAATTACCAGTCGGACTCGTCCAGAGATGGTCCAGAGGAACTCCAAGTTCTCTTCCGGCGCGTCGTATTTTCACAATGAATGCACAATAACGGCAAAGTAACTTATTTTCGAAGCTAGCTTTCAATCAACACGAGTCCCAAAATAAAATAATTTCTATTCGGTCTATTTACCAGCACACAACATTATTCTATGAAAGGAGTTAAAAAGTAAACGAACATAACGAAACGAACGAATATAGTCGTAATGAATGAATTGAAGGAAAGGAAGAAAGGAATTTTGATTTGATTTTGAATGAATGAAATTGAAGCAAGGCAAAACCATAGAGCCACATATTTTTAAGCGATCACTAGAGTTGTAGTATTAGTCGATTAAGAAAAGAACACAGGTGAAAACCATAAAGACGATGGGCCATAACTACTTAGCGTTTCCTGTTATATCTGATGGCGTGTACTTCCGGTTATTGCGTTGTCAAATGTCAAAAATAAAGATGTTGCCGGCGATGGCTAAATTACGATTTTCTTTTATATTTCTTGTTTTCATCGTAATAAAATGTGAGAGTGTCAACGTCGACATCATATCTAGTGATGTAAGATTCAAAAATATCGACCGAACAATAGATATATCATCGCAACTCGTAAAAATTTCATCGAAACTAACCTTGGAGAACACAGGGGGTACGCCGGTAAAGAATTTCTTGATAGCATTTGAAAGTTCCGCAAAGAATAACATAGCATTCGTTGGAGCCAAGGACAGCAACAACAAAGATTTACGTCTTGTCGACACTACAGTGAGTGGATATGACTACGTAAAGTTCTGGCGTGTGGAGCTCAAAGATGCACTCAACTCAGGTTCAACATCGCTAATCACGGTAGAATCAGTGTTAACTAAGGCTCTTCTGCCATTCCCAACAGCCATCACACAACAGGAAGACCAACTAGTCAAATATATCGGTAACTTGTACACGTATTCGCCATACTATGTCTCATCTCAGAAAACAAACGTTATTCTGAATACAAAGAGTGTGGAAACTTTCACGAAAGTGAAGCCGTTCACTCAGCAGGATGGTGGGTTCCAGTATGGGCCTTATCCGACTGTGAAACCTTTCAGTGAGAAGGAATTAGTAATTCATTACAAAAACAATTCTCCTTTCCTGACTGTCACACGTGTCGAGCGTCTGATTGAAGTCTCCCACTGGGGCAACATTGCCATTGAAGAGATTGTTGAGATTGAGCACACTGGTGCAAAGTTGAAGGGTCCTTTCTCCCGCTATGACTACCAACAGGATCATCACAGTGGGCCTGCTAGTGTTAGGTCTTATAAGACTCTGCTGCCTGCATCTGCCTCAGATGTGTACTACAGGGACACTAATGGCAACATCTCTACCTCCAACATGAAAGTGAAGAAAGATTCGGTGGAGCTGGACCTCAGACCAAGATACCCCTTGTTTGGAGGATGGAGAACTCATTACACACTTGGATACAATGTCCCCAGCTATGAATACTTGTACCAGTCTGGTAATGATTACCTGTTGAAGATGAGGGTCATTGACCATGTCTATGATGACATGCAAGTTGATGAGGTGGTCACCAAGATTATCTTGCCTGAAGGTTCAACAAGTGTGAGAGTAAACTTGCCTTATCCTGTAACCAGACTGCCTGATAGCCTCCACTACACCTACCTAGACACTAAGGGCCGTCCCGTCATCTCATTCACCAAGAAGAATATTGTTGAGAATCACATTCAAGACTTCCAACTGCGCTACACATTCCCTCGTCTCCTGATGTTGCAGGAGCCGTTGCTTGTTGTAGGGTTCCTTTATGCCCTATTCCTTTGTGTAATTATCTATGTAAGGTTAGATTTCTCTATCCATAAGGCTGAACACCATCATAAAGATTAACTTTATAATTAACACTAATAATATATTTCATTTATATTGTAATTATTACACATTCTAGTTTCTTGTGCATTTTTATGGTGTTGCAATGTTATGTGCTGAATACAAGTGATTTTTAATTAAATGTAGTTTTATTGAAATGTTGATAAAAAAAACTTCTATTTCCTACTTAAATATCATTTGTGTCCTTATTTGAATCTTAGTTGACTGTAACTAGAATAATTTTAAATATTTTTTCTTGGGCATTCTGCTAGTTTTGACTTGAGATAAATTATTAACAATAAAAGGATTCATTGAAGAATAAAAAAATACTTTATAAATAAAATATTTTAATCTGCAGGTATCCAAATCCAATAATTATTATTTACAACTAGCTTTTGCATGCGACTTCGAACGCGTATATCCCGTTTGTCCCATACCCATATAGCCAATAGCTTTCATTAATGTGGCTATCTTATACAAAAATAATTTTCCAAATCCGACTGGTAGTTCCAGAGATAAGTGCATTACATATCTTATTGGTATTTTGCGCACATTTTAGCATCCTAATTCTAATAAAGTTTATTTAGGTTTAGTTTAGTTGCACTTTCATGATTCTTCTTAATATGAAATTGCAACTAAACAGGAAAGCTATGAGTGACGATAGTTCAATAAAATTTGTTGTTATGGTAATATTAAAAAAACTAGATCCATTAAAATGGCACAGCTTTTCTGTCTCCCTCTATTATGTTGCCACAGGCAAAGAAATGAAGTAACCATAGTAGCAATTCTAGAACAAATCTAATTAAAACCTTATCTTTATTATTAGCTATTATTTGATATGTAAGTACGTCCATTTTGTTAATTACCGGCACTCGTAATACCAGTAAATTGAATAGCATAACATTTAAGGTTTTACTTTCTATAAAAAGCACTGTCTTAGAATCAATTTCTTAGTGTTTCAGTACCTACTAATTTGTATCTAGCTGACGGCCAGTCTTAATAAAGTAGGTATCTACTTTTGACCAACTGTCAAATGAGCTACCGACAGTAGCTAAAACGTCATGTTTGCCTTTCTTCATGTTAACATTTCATTCAGCTACTGTTGGTAGCTAAATTAACAGTTGGTTGAAGGTAGACATGTTATTGAAACCGGTCATCAGTCATATTCCTTACACAAAATAAAGGTCATTTTAAACAACGCTGTTTTATATAAATAATATTTTATTTATTTACACTCCATACTCCGATAACTTAAATCTCAATACAACAGGCGCGCTGGTACAAGGCAGGATGGCTAGCTCCGTGACCACAGCGGTGACGAGGCTTGGAGGCGTGACGTCATAGGTCAGGTTCAATGGCGTCAGGTTGGGGTTCGACCGCCAGTCCTTTAGAGGGGAGTTCTCGTCGGACGTGTCGATTAGGTCGTCGGGGTCGCCTGGATAAAAGAAATGATTTAATCTTCGAACATTTTATGTAATCGCACACGGCCTTGAGCACTGAGGAAGGTTAATTAAATTTCCCTTAACCTTTTGAACGCCAGAACATGAACGCATCGGCGTGCCAACGACGCCAAGCAACAAATTTACCGTACTCTTTGTCACGTATTTGTGACGTTTGGCGTACAGGGCACGCGCTTGCTTGTCACCTATACGTGACAGTGGCGTTCAAAAGGTTAAAGGGGTTATCTTACCTAGGGGATACAATTTTGTGTAGAAGTACGTAATTTCTGCTAACGAAAATCTCACCCCAATTATTAACATAGCAAAATCCTCCCTCGCAAAGTGGGGCTACCTCGACGGATCAGAAGCAGGGTGTGTATGCGGAGCCGAGTCACAAACTATGCTCCACCTCCTATCCTGCCCTCTGTGCCCATGCATGCAAGTGGCTTTTGCGCTGCTAACAAGGCCGCCGTGTAAGTAACAATGTTTTGGGCTACTCTAATCTAAGATACTGTCCTGCCAGCGACACGACGAAGATTAGCACATACCAATCTCATTATAGACGAAGGCATCGGTCTGCACACGCTCGGAGAACTTGTGCGTCTCGCAGGCGACGAGCACGGGCACGTTGTGCGCGCGCGCAGCCAGTGCCACCTGCGCCGTGCCCGCCGCGCCCAGCACCGAGCCGTTCACCAGCAGCGCGCTGGCGCCCAGCACCACCTTGTTTACCTACGGGGTAAAAAGCCAAGAATGAATGATCTCTTTATTTGCTGGAATAAGGTATTACCTACATGATGGTAGTTTATTTACGTCACACTATATTCTATGTTCCAGTCGTGCATCTATGTATTAAAGGTATTCTATATAGCTTTAGACTTACCATTATAAAGGTCTCAATTATTTACATACAAAACTAAAGATGTCGTGACTGAACGTCGACTTGAAGGTGATGTGTGTGTATGAAAGTTTAGTTAAAGAGATATTTTTTACCTTATTGAGTGGAAAACCTGAAGGTATTTAAGTAATTACCACTGCCAGTACATAACTAGCTTACGCAACTACGATAATATGTAATAATCTCACGGTAATAACTTAACGGTTTCAATAACCTATCTACCTTTAACCAACTGTTAAATTAGCTACCAACAGTAGCTGAAACGTCATGTTCCAAAGGCAAACATGACGTTAGCGTAGCGACGTAGCTACTGTTTGTAGCTAATTTGACAGTTGGTTAAAGGTAGATTCGTTATTGAGACTGGCCGTAAGTGAAGTGAGCTGTCAATCCCTAGCATCAATTGGAGTGACAGTTCACTTCACATAACCTTTCACAGTGAGTTTTTTTGTAGAATCGACCGGTTACGGCATTGCATTTGCGTTTCCATCCAAAAAAGTGCGAAAATAGTAGTTTATTTCAAGTGGGAAAAAAAACACTATGTACCGGTGGCGCATCGTTGTACGTCCCGTCGTCGTATGTTAGTAGAGTTGTTACTAACTATATAATATAGCAATGTTATCCTGATGACTTACGGAACGCATGACACAGGACAGCGCAGTAATATCGACGTAGGTGCACGGGAGGCCGAGCGCGACCAGGCGCCGCAGCATCTGTGTGGCGGAGGTCTGAACGCGGTTGCCCACCACGATGGTCCTGAACTTGAGCCCGGATGACCACGCGTCGCGGAGGATGCGCTCGATTAGAGATGAGCTGGGAATGTAAGTGTTGTTGTAAAATATGCTTTTACCAATAGTTATATCCTGTAAAAATCAGGACGTGATAATTTAGGTGAAGTGACAGTTTAAGTTAGCCGTCAATTCTTAGTGGAATGACAGTTCATTCCACTAAGAATTCTTAGTGGAATGACAGTTCATTCCACTAAGAATTGACAGCTCACTTCACTTAAGTTATCAGTTTATTACGGTGAGATTTTTGCAGAATCGACCAGCAGGATATGTTCGCTATTATGTTACGTTTTTACTAGTAACTTAATAAAGTGATTCATCATTTACAAATTTGTTTTTGAACAAAGCCTGGTTCAGTACGAGACATTACAAAGAAAACTAAAAAACATTTTATTTTTCCCTTAATTCGAAGTGTTTGACCAGACTCTATTAATAATGCTGCCCAGATTAGACTTACCATCCATAAGTGAGTATATTATCTCCGTCAGATATTTTGTTGCGCACTGTTATACTGATCGCCTCGCCCGCCATATCGATTTGTTCTCTAATGTATCTGTCTATTTCTTCCTGCAGCGTCTTCTTTGCCTGTGGGCAACATTAACAAATTAAATACAAGGCATAAAAAATTAACTGCAAGAAATTTAAGGAGTTGTTTGGACAAATAAAAATTAATCACAATTTTTTATTACATTATTATCCGTTTCAAAGATATGCACTGTACACCGCGTAGGCAACCGCTGTCGTACGCTGTTGTACGAAAACAGCCCCGCAGTACAGTGCAGATAAAAATATTTTGCTCAATTATTTTAAGTGTGAAAAAATAACATCGCTCAGTTTTTGTTTCGGGATACGTTGTTTAGATGATACTGAGTATGAGCACAAAATTCTTTCAGTAGATTTTTTAACACCATACATAAGAATGTATGAAAAATACGAATTTCGGAATGTTGTTTTACGTACTTTACGACTTCGTTATATATGTCACCGGAAAATTGCAGACTCCGTAAGATTGTAATAAATATTTATTATATAATTTCTCGATATATTATGAAAAAATCGTTTTTTTTAAATAAATCTATAAAAATTCAATATATCCAATATATATCCGTGTCTTATTTAGAAAAAAATGTGTCCAATTTCACGCGATATTTTACAATCTTACGGCGTTTGCAATTTTCCGGTGACATATACACAATATAAGTTACAGAAAAGATAGAAGTGAAAACATTACATTGGGTGACACAATGGGCGGCCTTATTGCTACAAGTGATCTTTTAAAGACATGATCCTTGAATTAATTTCTACATATTCTAGATTCTAGGTCATCAAATATTTGTTCTATTCTATACAGAAATTGGAACCTGTACAGCTACTGTATTGTACAGTTACAGTTATTTGATACTGTGTCAACAAACTTTAACTGATAAGTAATTATTTATCAATTACATTGTAAACTAACAATGGCACTGATTAATATTGTTTGTAAAATTACGCATGGTAGGAAATAATATGCTACAAAATTGTCAACCTTAAAGTTCACCAGTTTGTGTTGGCTCTTAAGCTGGTATTTCCCAAAAGGTTATAAATAGGGATTGGATATTCGGATGCATATTTGCCTAAAGTTTAGATTAAAGGACATTTTTGACGAAAAAAATCCCGCGATTCCAGGATAGGAAGTGTTTACTCTGTGAGATGTTATAAACCCGGTTTGACACAAATAATGGTTACTTTGTCACAACGTATTATGGTTGCTTTTCCCTAATTTTATTCAGAAAAAGTGTGAAAACGCCTCAAGTAGCAGAGACTGTATTAATTTATGTTTTTTAAACAATTAGCCTGGAATTTATTTTTGAAAAATATTCTAAGAAGCCGCCTTCATAATATGTTAGCCAAAAATTAACTGTAGGTAATTATGCATCCCATATCTAGTTATAATTCAGAGGTGTACCTATGGATGGTACACCCACTTTACGCTAGTAACTAACTAGTTTACTTATCAGTATATTGTAGGGTATTTTTCTTGTGTCTATTTTGATAAAAATATAATAATACAAAATTATAAACATACTTGTTCCTAAAAACAGTGCCAAATTTGTTATTGAATAAAGTAGTTTTTATTTGGAAAATGAAATACTTATTAGCTCTATATATAGTTAACAATTATGAAATATTATTTTTAAATACCTTTATCAGCGATGAAGTTATAAAGCTTCAAGGATGACAATTAGAAAGAGAAATCCGATACGAACTCTGACGTCAAATACTACGTCGCCTATACAGCTGCCATAGAAAACAGCGTCTTCGCGAGAGAGACAGATATACTTGTTTAAAATAGTTATATATCGTTTGTTTTTCGTTCAATTGTGATTCTAATTTCACTGTTAGTATTATATTTTTGTATAAATATTTTTTTCATGCATATTCCCTATAATTAGTATGAGTGAGGGAAACATCTCACTATTTCTTTTGTAAGCGTGTTATCTAATGACAGTGTCGTCACAAGCCAGTACGTACATCGTTACTCTGTTACTTGACAGTTTCCCCTTCCACCAGACTTAAAAGGTTACCAACTTACTTGAATTTGAATGGATTAAAAAATACTTTCTATTTTGGATAAAGTTACTGTTGATAATTAAAAAAATAGAGAAAAAACTAAACTCACATCAAACTCATCAACATTATTCGGCAGCTGCGTGAGATGGTACCGGAAGAACTTGACGGCGTTGGTCTGCGAGGCTGCTGGGGATCTCATCGCCCATAGGAAGTCCAGACTCGTTGCGAGGTGCGCCTCCAGACCGCGGGCGAACTCCGTCTTGGCTGGGAGCGTGTAGTCGCGGACCATCTGGGATTAAGAATATTAAGATTGAAGATATTAAGAGAGAATTGGTGCTTAGAAACTTGGTTTATTAACTTAGGATGGGCACTATGATCATTTATCAATGTTTCAGCCGTAAGGCATCTACTGGACATACTACCAAAGCGACGCCACATGGACCAGTCCTGGCTCTATACATTTGATGAATCGCTAGGTGGCGCTAGTGACATTTATTTTGACCTTTGAGAGGTCGGTTCTGATTATTTTTCATGTTTTGTTCAAATACTTTTCCATAATACGTTGACGATTAGTACTTAAATAAATAAAAAAGGGTCTTGAAAGACAGACAGACGGACAACAAAGTGATCCTATAAGGGTTATTTCCTTTTGAGGTACGGAACCCTAAAAATGGATGAACCAAGCATTCAGAGACAGGCCTTTTGAAAATTGTTATACACACATCGTTTGGTCCAATTTTATATTCTGACAATAGTAGGTTTTCTAAAAATATTAAATGTTTTTCCTGGTTAGTCTTGCCTTCTAGGAAAAAGCCAGTGACAAAACATATTTCAAAACGGAGCTATAAATGGTTAATTTGTGATAGTTAAATGCTTCATTCTATTCACATCCTAAGTAAACAGGAAATGGTCATATAACAGGATAGAAACACAGCTGCTGTCATTAATTAACAATTTTTTTAGTAAATTTTTTAGTTTTCATTTTATTTGTAATATGCATAAATTTATTTATAGTTTTGTTTATATATTTTATTTTATGGGCCCTAGAAGCCGGATATAAAGGATTAAATTAAATTAGTAAAATTATTTATGATTGCTATAAATACTTATTATAGACACCATAGACCGCACAGATTATTCCGATTAAGTTTTTGACAATCTCGGGACCCTGGGGTCCCGGTCCTTTGGTAGGCGTACGAGGCATGCGCATGCAGTAGGCTACAGTAAGGGTAGGCCAGCCCATACATAATGCCCAAAAATAAAAATTTCATCCGCTTTCAAAGTGGACGAAAATTCGCATCGTCAGTATCGTGATTTCAACTCTGAATAATGTGGTGAGTTTTTTTTTTGGCATTATGTATGGGCTGGTCTACCCTTACTGTAGCCTACTGCACGCCCATGGTACGAAGGGCCAAGGCCAACTCGCAGAGGTCCCGTTAGACATTTCAAATGGAATGGGATAAGGTAAGTTAATTATTAGCCAATTTAAAAGTTTTCATTTGTAACTCGGTTTTATGAAATGATGAAGTCAAATCACAAGACTGAATGTTATATCAACTTTTAAAAAATATTGTAAAATCTGTGTCTATAATAAATGTCCCCCTTAAGGGGACAAAGCAGGGCGACAGATCGGAATAAATTCGACAGAGACGGTGAGACACTTTATAAATAGGCGAGGCCAGCTTTTACCGGATTTGTTACCTGAGATGCAGCATATTGTAGTACAGACGCGACCAGCACATCAAGCTACCCGAAAGTGTCAAATTTTGCCAATCAACCTTGAATCTAATGCGTAAGCGATAAAGTTGAAAATCTATTAAAAAAAATTGACAGATTGTTGTAGCTTAATGCGCGACACTTAAAAATTACGATTTATTTTTCGCCCCACTTTAAAAAAATAAAGATAAAATCTATAAAAATTAAATTTGAGGCGAAAAGTCGGCACTTATGCGGAATTATATACCAAGATTCTGCAGTGAATATTTGCTCGAATTTAATAAACAAAATATAGAAATCAAGAGATAACGGCAGTGATGCAACATGAATATTTTCTACATGATCGCGATTATTTTTTTGTGTAATATTACTTGTATATAGACATAAAAATTTACCTTTTTCAAAGCATCGAGAAGTGCAACGCATCTCGCATTGGAGCCGGAAACGACTCGGGACGCCAACTGAACGCCCAGCTTTATGATAGCGGGGTGCAAGCTGAAATAAGAACAATACTATCAAGGGACATTACGTTGCCGTGAAGTATCGTTTGATCTGATGACATCCTAACTAATATTATAAATGCGAAAGTGATTTGTTAAGTCTTTCCCATCACTTCCCGTGGGTGTCGTAAGAGGCGACTAAGGGACTCACCAGAGAATGGGGGGCAGCAGCATTCTCTGTACATTGCAACAGCTACACTGCGATCGCCAACCCGCCTCTTTGGGGGAAGCCTATGTCCAGCAGTGGACGTCTTTCGGCTGATATGATGCCGCAGATGTGGCCAGTCCAGTGATATTTAAAAGGCTACCGACTTCCTGCCACAAACACGATGATTAACCTGTTTTTTTTTTACTTAAATGTTAATCTAATGTCAATTCTTCTTTCTTTGTTTATGATTTGTTCAATTGTAATTGTAGCAATATACTCGCCTCAATAAGCGCGGTTTTAACCTGAAGTGGTTTTCAGTCAAGATAATACAATCTGCTATGTAGTGCATAGTAATCGAAACCAGACTCAACCTGAAGACGATGCACGACGTTAAACTAATGAGCCAAGAGCCTGTATCGCTCAATAAGCATTCAAGGTTTCGTAACAATTGACCTAATACAAGTACTGATCAAAATAATAGTATTGATTGTTTACCTTCACTTGGCAGTACCTATTTTGTAAAAGCTTACTATACAAAATACAGCTTTCAGTTTGATTATTTTACTGAGAATCAACAATCAGCTAAGAAAATTAAACAAGACTATAAAATGGTCATAAAAACCTAACACATTATCTTTAAAATTGATTTTACAAGTTAATTTCAACCTTATTCCGTATAGTTAGGGTTTATTACTTTAAATCATCAAGTTCTGCCATAAAGGTAGGTACTTACTTGGAATTGATAGCAATAGACTTGAGCGATTCCTTGTCATGTTCTTTGTAGAGATGTTGGAACCAGTTCACTCTGTGACCAATTTGAGATTTCACTTTAGGTTTCTCTGAGGATTTCTGCTTGGCTGTTTTCTCCTAAAACAATTTCATAACCAATATTACCCACATTGACAAGCAAAATATAAGAAAATCATTTGGTGTATTAACCTTTTGAATG
Organism: Mamestra configurata; assembly: GCA_002192655.3. Classification (NCBI taxonomy): domain Eukaryota; kingdom Metazoa; phylum Arthropoda; class Insecta; order Lepidoptera; family Noctuidae; genus Mamestra; species Mamestra configurata. The sequence continues at coordinate 61,489 of NDFZ01004966.1, read as the reverse complement.
CCAGAGCATAAACGCATTGTCGTGCCCCTGACGCCAAGCCACAAATTTGTCGTGTGGTGTACAGTGCACGAGCTTGCTTGTCATGTATACGGGACAATGGCATTGAAAAGGTTAAACAAACAGTATAGGTTTTAATAGTGCTAATAAAACTTGCAATAAGTTACACCAAGCAACAACCCCCTTTGTCCCTATTTTTCTGTGTGTTGTTCTCGTCTGTTTGTTTTCTATGTACATACATTTTTTAAAGTTGAATAGATATCCTACTCATATTATAAAATGTATGTTTTTTAACCTTTTGAACGCCATTGTCACATATACGTGACAAGCAAACGCGCGCCGTGTACGCCAAACGTCACAAATATGTGACAAAACATACGGCGAATATTTGGCTTGGCGTCGGGGGCACGCCGATGCGTTTATGCTTTAGCAGTTAAAAGGTTAATCAATCACACTTCAACAAATGAATCTTGGCACACAGCACCATGACGTGAATTAAGAATACATACATGATAATAGATAATTGCTGGAAAAAGCTACCTTATGTGATCTGCTCAATTTCCTTTCCTCGCTTGTAACTAACTATTTCTACTTTCAAAAGAACTCACGCCTTTTTATCTCTACTTGGATTTTTCCACTTACCTCTTTAGCCTTAGAAACATCACCTTCAGCAGTTGCCTTCACATCAGCTTTAGGTTTAGCCACCACTTTCTCTTGTGTGGCTTGTTTTGCAGCCCTTTGTGCCTCCTGCTTTGCGCGCCTCTCTGCCTTCAACTCTGCTTTACTCTTGTTGCTTTCTTCAGCCTAAAGATTAAAGCCTTTTTAGTAAAATTCTATTCACAAGCAGACCAAGCATGCTTTGAAGTTGGTTATTTAAATGTAAAATGATCATCATCTTCTCCTATACCATTTAACTTTCTTCTTCCATTGTAATGTCAACTATACATAACCATGATTTTTCAAAAAAAATGGAAACTTTGACAATAAAATTCACCTTTTTTTCCTATCATTCCTCACAAAAAACTGTAGGTGCGTCTTTTCTTAACCCTCTCCTTCCTTCCTTATCATCTATATACTAATCTATACTAACATAATAAAGATGAAGAGTTTGTTTGTTTGGACGCACTAATCTCAAGAACTATCAGTTGGATTTGGAAAATTACTTTTGTATATTATCATATATACACAGCCACATTCATGAGGGAGGCTATATGGGAATAAGAAAAATCGGAATATGCGCACACAAAGTAGCAGGAAAAAACAAGTTCTTGATAAAAGTAAAATTATACATAAATAAACATTTATCTAAAAAGTTTCTTACCTTCTTATTGCCACTCAAATCAATAGCATTAACCTTGACAGTAACTTCTTTCATATCCTTAGCTACATTATGTATATCCCTTAAAGTCTCAACTACATCTTTCACAGTCATATCAGGGTTAGCAGGTTTAGGAACTTCCTTCACAGCAGGTTTCTCTACAGGAGTATCTCCTTCTCCTGTAGCACCCAACTTCTTAGCATGTTTTGCAGCTTTCTTGGCAGCTCTTTCTGCTTTAATCTGGTCTTTACTTTTATCAGCAGCTTCAATAACAGTATCTACTTTCACAGCTTTATCAACTTCATCCTTGCCTTTTGGAGAATTTACTTTAGGTTCTGCTTTGACAGATGTGTGCTCTACTTTTGTTTCTTTTTCAACTGGAGTAGGGGCTGGACATTCTTTAATGCCAGCATGTTGTGCAGTAGCACCTTCTTCTTTTATTTCTGCTTGTGCTGTGTCCTTGCTTTTGCCTTTTAGTTTAGCCTGCTTTTTTGCCTGCCTGGCAGCCACTACATCTTCTCTTGAAGACATGTTTATTTTTTCTTCTACCTTGTTATTTACTAAACTATCTTGCACATCTCCTGGGTCTGGGTGTAGATTGACTATTAGATTCTTGTTAGAATCTTCAGTTACTCCAAGATGCTTTGTTTCATCTACAATTTTGTTACTTCTATTTACTGCAGGCTTGTGGATGTTTGACAAAATTGACCTTAGTTTAAGTCGTCTGATTCGCCTCTTTGTACTTGAAGTTATTTTTTGGTAGTTTTCCTGTAATAGTTAATTTGTTATAAAGAAAGGTACAATTTGTTTAATATCCTAAGGCATCTTTTCAGTAAAACTTAAGGTCAACATAATGTTGCTAAAGAATAATTGATAGGACTAAATATTTTAAAATACACTCAAACCAAGATGCCTAAATAAATAAAACAGAATTTGTACACTATGGCTAAACATAAACAATCCATCAAAATAAAAGGTTACAAAACCATTAAAACAATTGTATAACTGGTGTAGGATTGTACAGCGATCCCTTAGCTTTGACACTAAATTGCATATGTTATAAAGTTGATGAAATTCAATCCTTGGATTGAATTACATCAACTTTGCGATACAAATGGTTTCGAACATAACCTCAAAATGATAAAAGTGACACATCATAGCAACAATAAGTAAATCACGAATACCTGAGGCATTACCATGGCTGCTATTCCTTGGTAAGCTATAAAACATTTATAAATGTACAAATTGCTATATTTTTTACATAAATACCAAAATAACACCATTTGTAAGTCAACAAAACGAATACTTACGATTTTAAAAGATTTCGACGAAACACAGATGTTTAGAATGAATATGGATGACTTTAAAACTTGTAAATCTAGTAATTGTTTAAAACAATAACTAATTGATGAAACTTTTCGCTTTTCTAAAACAATATGATGAAATCGGAAAACGAATTTGACACTTGAGCTGGCAGATGACACTTGGCTGGCTGGCTACAGTTGACAGCAGAAAGAACGTTAGTGTAACGAGCTTCGTAAATGTTTAGAAGTTTTTAAATGAAATTATTTTTTTCTTCGTTTGTGCATAAAAAATGCGCTAAAAATTCAAGCCAGTCCGAATGTTGACATCTATTATTGTTTGAGTATCGCCTATGTTATGGCTTATTTACACTTTGTCGTCCGGAATCAGCGGACACAGACGTTTGCAAGTCGAAGGCGGCGGTTACCTTGCGTAAAAAACACTTGGTCCTAGACACCCTACGCACGCGAAAGTGGTCTGCCCAACTGCTGAAGACAGCAGACGACGCAGTGTAAATGATCCTCAATTGCCTTTGCTATCTACAGCCCGCTTAGGGTGTACCCGAATTAAACATTTTCTCATAACTATCACTCTTCTTATCACCACACCCTATCCAAGGGTTGCATAAAAGAAGTCATATTGTAAACCTTTTGTAGACTATAAAATATAATTACCTATACGAATTTTACGTTACTATTGATTTGTAGGTAATCCAATTTTTCTCAAATTGCTTGCTGTAGGTAGATATTTACAATATATTTTGTTATAAATAAAACATAGAATCAACACGAAGTATATTTATTTTATTACATATTAATCAAAGTTAGATAAGAACGAACTTGACTGATTAATGCTAGTAAATGCTGTTGAAATATGTAGGTAGGTACATGTTACTTTCTGTTTCTGCATTTTATTTTTATTTAAATAAAATATCGACTAGTAAAATGTTGTGTTGCCTACATTAAACGTTTTCTTTTATTTAACGTGATTTAATCTTTAGCATTCAATAGATGTTTCCAGAATGACATGAATGTTGCGGTAAAAGTCTGAAAATGGTATTATATTTTTACTTTTGGCTCTCAAAGTCTAGTACCTACTAATGGAAAAACCAGTTATTTATTTAGCTGAAGAATAAAGTATTTTAAATTATATTTTTAAATAACATAAACATTTACCTAAATTAACGGTGGATACAATAATAATATCTTAACTTCAACAATATTTGTCTAAAACAGTAAACTTATTTATTTACATACATGTATATTTCTGCACCATGATTCGGAGTAGTGGCAAACACATAAGAGATAGCTTCAGATTTATCTATTTTACAATGTTTTACGTAAAAGTTTTCTATTAACATATCAATATATTTATTGACTTTCTCTTTTGGACACAAAGCGATGATACATCCGCCCCAACCGGCTCCAGTTAGGCGAGAATTAACGTTCATTTCCTTTGATATCTTGACTAAACGATCTAAATTTTCATGCGAGCACTCGTAGAGCTCTTTCAGGCTCTCGTGACTACTAGACATCAGTTCCCCAAGAACGTTGATTATTTCGTTACCATCAACATTTTCGTGTACAATAGGAATGTTGTTTCCATTCACACCATTCATGCGGTTGCCATTTGACTCTGTCTGCGAGCAATGTTTACGAAAATCTTCAACACGTATCGCTTCTTCGTAGACGTGAAGGGCGCGCTGTTTCAATTTAAACTCTGTTAAATGCTTCGTGTTTTGCGTTAGATACAACTGCTCCAACTCTTCTTCATTTATGTTCAAGATATCACATATTTCTTCTTTTGTGTATAAGTCTTTGGGCAAATACTCGTAAACCAGGTCTACCATCTCTCTTAGAGTGTTATCAAGTTTATTTTGTACTTGACTAAGAGTAATAATTTTGTTATCAGTAACAGCACCTGCGCACGTAGTTATAATTCTAGCTGCCAGTCTGCATTCAATCACTCTTCTATTGAAATCATTCGTAGCTGCTTTGTTAGCCTCCGCCAAACTGTGGGCCACAACAAATGCTGCATTTTCGGGTAAGGCCACGGGCGTAGCTTTCAAGGGTGACCACGTTATATATTGGGCGCAGTTCTTTTCCGCCAAAAATGCTATCGCTTGATCCATGCCGCCTCCTTGGGTTCCAATGTATCTCTCGCATTTTGCACATAACGAAGCAATTTCGGTCTTGCTCAGTGGAACATTTTGAGCGTAAAGAAGAGCTAGACAAGCTGCACTCACTAATGCTGAAGAACTTGACAGTCCAGACGCGGGAGGAATAATTCCATCAACGCAAAGCTGCAGCCCATTGGTGACTTCATCGTTTAAAAACTCCAAAGCGCCTTTAACCCCACACAGCACGTAATTATACCAAAACGGTTTTCCATTTGGGTCAGATTTAATATTTATATCTTCACACGATTTTATCTCTATTTCATAATTGCTATATTTATTATTAATATTTCTTATATGAAGTTCCGGCTTATTTAGTATCGCGGCAGCAATCAGTATATCCTGTTCCAGTGCCATGGGCAACACTGGGTAGCCGCAATAATCGATGTGTTCACCAATTAGGTTTACGCGGCCTGGCACTCTGACGAAAAACAATGGATCACTTCCGAATTCTTGACAAAACTGCTGTTTCAGACGACTTATTCTTTCGTTGTTTGGAATCCCTCTTACGGGCACTTCGTCACTTTTACCGCTGGCACTCATATTCAATTAGTATTGTTACGTGTACTATGTAAACAAATACGACGCACTAACACGAGTGCACCGCGCCGCTGAAAACTTATGACTGAACAATGTTCTTATCAACAATATACATATATGTTGGTATGTAGGTAGGTACCGATTCGTTACACTTTAACAAATGATATCGTGTTTTTATTCACAAGTTCACAATAAACATTGGCACCAGATTAACACTTTCAAATCCACGGTTACACATATAGTCACATCAATGAGTTCCAATTTCTTTTAAGAATGAATTATAAATAATTTGAAATTAACTTTCAACATGACTTTCAAGTGACTAAATTGTTTTGAGACAAAAACCAGAAATAACCTCTAAAATGCTAACACAACTTGTAGAATGTGGATGACGTAGCGAACATCTGCAATCGTTCATGTATGCGGATTTTACCTTTGACTTAAAACAACGTAGGTAAGCGTGTATTGCTAATCGAAGTACTTTACCGTTATGAAAAAACTGGTTTCTAATGAGCATTGAACTCTTTTTTTTCAAGTTCAATTATTGAGACAAAGTTAGGTACCTACTTGAATAACTTCATCGCTTTCTCAATACACGTATAATTACTTATTTTAAGTACCTACTGTTTTTAGAGGGCATTGTACATGGGTAAAATGTCTGATAATGAAATTTATTTATTACTAGTGGCCCGCCCCGGCTTCGTCCGGATGCATTTTTTTTTTTCATAGTAACCTTTTCCTGACAATAACAAACACAACAAAAAAAGAATTAGCGAAATTGGTCCAGCCGTTCACGCGTGATGCCGTGACCAAGGGAAATAGGGATTCATTTTTATATACCTATATAGATATGTAAGAGACCTAATTATGACCACTGGTAAACCAAGTTTAATATAGGTAATTTCCTGGTTATGTCATTAAAGTTTATTAACAGCTAAATATTCTGTGCTTGTACAGTGCTTATTGTTGTTTGTCCGATTAACATAAACAGATAAAGTAGGTATAAACATAGAGGTGATAAATGCTCCTAGATAAAATGCAGTTACTTACATTATATTCTATCTTATCAGTATCAATCAGAAGTTAATCAGGTGACATACTTTCAACAACATGAAAATGTCCTTATCTAATAGAGACCTACCTACTTATTTGAAATTTCCAATGAAAGTAAATAAAATAACTTGACAAAAAAGAAAATAGGATATTGTTATTTCCGTACCTACATAAATAAATTGCTAGTACATAGTAAAAAGTTGGCTACCTACAAAAGCTATTGTATATTATTATAACTATTGTACCTACAAAAGATATACTATGTACCCACTTTTTACATGTAGTAAATACTAGGTACACTCACTACACTGGGGCACTGGGGTTTGCTTTAGGGAGCAAAGTTTAATCACGCCTATTTGTGTAAGGCGAATTTAATTCGAAGAAACTTGAAGAATTAATTCAAGAAGTAGATACAATTGAAAATTACATAAAAGCCATACCTTCAATAAAATAAAAAATAACGCGGTGGACAACCGGTTACGGTTAAAGTAAAAACTATGACAATGTTGGACATAACTAGGTGTTTTTATTTTTTCATCAATGTCTAACTGATGGGCAAAGGTATCCCTTATAGCCTATCACTCTTCCCGGTAAGTAGAGAAACTAACACCCCGGACATCTATAGTAAAGGTGGGAGCAAAGGGTTCCCAAAAAAGCAGAAAAGTTTGAGAGACAAAATATTGTAAACTGTAAAAAAGAGCGGGCGAGCTCTTTTTTTCTTCTTTCTCTCTAAAATTCCCGCTTCGTTAATTCAGTTATTCCTTTCACCTCTCTTAGAAAAGAGTTCAAAAATTTTGAACATCCTATCTGAAAGCTTTTTCTTTTGAACAGTCTAACAATAAAATTATAATAAATAGAATTTACTAAGTTAGTTTTTCGACTGCAAAAAATAAGAACGAAGAGACTGTAAAATGGAAGAACGAGCGAATCGAGCACAAATCGGCCCGGACATTTTAGAGACGATCGGCCCTCCTCCACTTTCAAGAAAAAGGAAAACTACTAATAAATTATATATTTTTTTTTTTTAATCATAAGTAGATGGGGGTAAACCGGGGTAAACTCAACTAATTTTTTTCAGGGAGAGCCGGAGAGGCTATTGTTATTTTTTTTAACTTTAGTCGGATAAACTTAAGTGTATCCGTAACTCCTCGGTTAAAATTAATAATAAATTTCACAGGTAAGAAATAAATAAAATAAAACTATTTTTGTAGCGAAATCTTTTTTTATAACATAATTTCAATATTTTTGGAAGTCATTCACTTTTTGGCAGATTAAATTATATGTACCCACCAAGCTAATAGATATGTACCACCTACTCACTTACCTAGTTGTAAAGCGTAGACAAAACAATGTTTCGAAGGCTGTTTTGGGGTTTCGTAGTCAACAAGGAACCCTTATAGTTTCACCATGTCCATCTGTATCTCGGTCTGTCTGTCTATCTGTCCGCGGTTTAGCTCAGAGACGCTTAACACTAGAAAGTTGGAATTTGGTATGGGTATACATTTAATCACGCCGACAAAGTGGTCAAATAAAATGTAGAAAAATAAAATTGTTTAGGGTAAAAAATCATCGCCACTTTACGTGCCTACTGTACCTATTGCACGTAACTACACGTAAAATGATGATGATTTTTTTTGTTAGAGTCAAGTGTCCAAGTGTCCCTCTACCAGCTAAACGGTTGTTTGTGGAGACATGAAAAAATCATGGTAGAAGCATACATAGCGAAATTAAAAGGAAAACTATCACAGCAAAGTAGGCTTTACAAGTTAATGAGTAATAGTTGACCAACCAAATGTACTTGGAGAAGGAAAATTTCGTGCAAATTCCTCGTTTTCTTCCTCCTTTAACTGGCAGATTGGGGGCCCGTGGCTCTGGTGCTGACTCGCTTACCCCAATCCACCAAAGTTGTGATATTTATTATCATGAATCAGAGCTCCGAGACAGGAGCGTTGAGCATGTTACGATGTCGAAGATTTTCGGTCCATCACTATGAATTGGTGACAACCAAATGTCAGTGTCAATGTCAAATTGTCAAGACGACCGAACCAAGGTCGTGTTTTTGTTTAGCAATTTTTATTATATTTACCAATAATATATATTTTATAAATTAGAGTCTACAGAAATGGCTAGTGCTTTAGATTTCAAAAAGATTTGTCGTACATGCCTATCGGACACCGGGCCCATGAAGGAATTGTTCATGGTTTGCACATCTGATATGTTTAAATTTTGCACGTCTGTTGAGGTGAGTGTCTTGGTTTAGTTAAAGTAGTATAAAAGAAAACCTATGTAAACTTTCCAGTCGCTGATCTCTCATTTCCGAAATAAGGGATCAGCGACTGCAAAGAACATTCAAAGCATGACATAAGTTCTTTGAACGTCAGATCTAATCTTTAGGGGCTCTATTAGCAAACAAATATTTATGTCAGTCAACGTGCTCGGTTGATGTTATAGACGATAGTTTTTTTTTTCAGATGGAAGAAGGGGACAATTTGCCTCACCAAATATGTCAGTCATGTCTGGATATATTAAACAAGTCATATTATTTCAAACAAGCTGCTGTACGCTCCAATCTTATTTTAAAACAGCAAGTTTTGGATGAGGTATGGATTTAAAAAGTACTTTGAATTACTTAGGAATCAAATTGCGGTGGTAGCAATGCAATGGCAGAGATGGTGTGAAGAACTACAACTTCTTCATAAGCATTGTGAGGGTTTGGGCCACTTACAGAAAACAGCTATGGGGAGTGGAAAGAGTGAAGGGAGGTCTTTGGAGGCATTGGAACAGTATAGGCTGAAATAATAATAGTAATTCAATAATAATAAAAAGCAGCTAGGATTTTTTAAATCTTCTTTTCACTATCCTCTTTTAATACCATTCGCACCTAATACATGGTTTTTGTTTCAGCAAGAACAAGTGAAAGCTGAGAATCATGCCAATGATCATGAAATCCTTCAGATAAACGTTGCAGAAATCACGGCTGATGAGATGCTTAGTCAGAATGAGAATCTGCCCGACAATGATACACTGCAGCCAGACCGGATGGATCCAGCTGAAATTATTAGGTGTGTGGAATAAGTGTCACTTTGTTTACAGTAATATCTTAAAAACATACACATTGTGTATTTTTTTCCCCTTATAGTCTTTCTAAATATTAATTAATATCTGCTATTCACAAAAAGTCTTTATTAATACTGTGTCTGCAATATAATATATAACACAAAATTTGAGCTGAGTTCAGACACTATTGTGATTGCATTAATGTATTAAATTTTAATCCAATCAATCTTGAATATATATTTCAGGAGAATAAGAAAAAGGAGGGAGCTGGTAAGACATATCAAGAAGAGAACTAAAATGAAGTGTCCCAAATGTGAGAAATCATTTCAGAAGTATGAGAACTTTGAAGCACACATGAGGATTCACTTTGGTAAAAAGGTATTGAATTCACTAACAGAAAATTTCAGAAAAATAATCAAGAACTAACAAAAATGAAATTAGATGAAATATGTACATTCATGAATTTTTTTAAATTTTGTATGTACAACTTGACAAACTTGTCGTTTGAAGCCCTCACCTGACAATATTCTTTAATTCCAAGCACATAGAAACAATGTAAAATTAACATGCTTTAAATCTGCTCATCTTCCAGCCAGACATAAAATGCCAGTACTGTGAAAAGGCGTTCCCTACAGTCCGTAACCTTCACAGCCACATCCGCACTCACACAGGGGTCCGTAAATATCAGTGTTTGACTTGTGGCAAGAACTTTGCCTACTTGAATGTTCTGAAGAATCATGAGATGATCCACACGGGGATTAAAAAGCATGTGTGCCACATATGTGATGCTCGATTTGTGCAGAGCTATAATTTGAAGGTAAGATTGGAATAATTAAATGACAAAGTTTTTTTTTTCTTAAAAATAAACGTTGCCCCACTCTAGAAATTTCTCCTGTATCGTGGCTAAGTATACAAAAATACAAACACACATACACAAACAGCCAGCCCCAGAACAACCATCTGAGTATCTGTAGAACCATCTGTTCCATGCGAGAATCGAAACAGCGACACGCTGTGCAGCAGCCAATCGCTCAACCACTGCGCCAATAGTGTTGTCAGTAAGAAATACGTATACAGTTAATAATTAATTCTGTCTGTCTTCTTTATACGAAAATTAAACTGCTTGTATCTTGCCTGTTTGATTTGTGTCNGAACTTTGAAGCACACATGAGGATTCACTTTGGTAAAAAGGTATTGAATTCACTAACAGAAAATTTCAGAAAAATAATCAAGAACTAACAAAAATGAAATTAGATGAAATATGTACATTCATGAATTTTTTTAAATTTTGTATGTACAACTTGACAAACTTGTCGTTTGAAGCCCTCACCTGACAATATTCTTTAATTCCAAGCACATAGAAACAATGTAAAATTAACATGCTTTAAATCTGCTCATCTTCCAGCCAGACATAAAATGCCAGTACTGTGAAAAGGCGTTCCCTACAGTCCGTAACCTTCACAGCCACATCCGCACTCACACAGGGGTCCGTAAATATCAGTGTTTGACTTGTGGCAAGAACTTTGCCTACTTGAATGTTCTGAAGAATCATGAGATGATCCACACGGGGATTAAAAAGCATGTGTGCCACATATGTGATGCTCGATTTGTGCAGAGCTATAATTTGAAGGTAAGATTGGAATAATTAAATGACAAAGTTTTTTTTTTCTTAAAAATAAACGTTGCCCCACTCTAGAAATTTCTCCTGTATCGTGGCTAAGTATACAAAAATACAAACACACATACACAAACAGCCAGCCCCAGAACAACCATCTGAGTATCTGTAGAACCATCTGTTCCATGCGAGAATCGAAACAGCGACACGCTGTGCAGCAGCCAATCGCTCAACCACTGCGCCAATAGTGTTGTCAGTAAGAAATACGTATACAGTTAATAATTAATTCTGTCTGTCTTCTTTATACGAAAATTAAACTGCTTGTATCTTGCCTGTTTGATTTGTGTCTGTCACCGGAAAATGGCAAACTCCGCAAGATTATAAAATAACTTGAGAGATTGTAAACTCTCGATAAATTGTCAACTGAACATTTGGAATACCATTTTACGCATTAAAATTTGATAGTCTATAATATCTCCGTGTCGGTTCGAGAAATTGTGGACTGACATAAACTGGCGACCAATCAGCACTCTGGTCTACAATTTATCTGTTTTGGTGTGAAAGTTAAATTGGAAACTTGGCCCCTCATTGGTCTTTGTTGGTGTGAACTCATATCTGAAAGCGGATAAATTGTAGACTTGTGTGAACTCTGATTGGTCGCCATTTTATGTCAGACCACAATTTCTCAGAATGACTTCGAGATATTATATACTATCAAATTTTGATGCGTAACAAAGAATTCTAAATGTTAAAAAAAGTACTTTCAAGTTATTTAATAATCTTACTGAGTTTGCCATTTTCCGGTCACATGTCCACTTTCTTTTCGTGTCGAGATATTTTTGTGGCCCTTGTGCCATGTTACTTCGAGTTGGCGTAACTTCTTTTCTTCATCCATTGTCAATTTTTTTCATTTCTCCTTTTATTTTCTTCACTCCCAAAAACAGTCACTCTCTTTTTTTCCTAATCCATGTCACATTTAATAAAACGATTAATTTATAATTCCAGACCCATCTAGAAACGCATAATAACCAAAAGAACTACATTTGCGGGCAATGCGGCAAGAAGTTTGCACAGCAAGGCAACCTCAAGACTCACTTGATCAGGCATACAGGCATCAAGAATATAGCCTGCCAGGTGTGCGATATGAGGTTCTATGTCAAGGTATGTATTACATTGAGCACAAGCTGCCTCTACGCAAGGCCACTCGAACATGAGTGGAGAACTAAACCAGGCCATATAAATACGCATTTTCCTTGTGATCCGTTTGTGCTCAGCTTGTCTAGCATAGACGCAGATTGAAAAATTCTTGATTTTGGTAGAAATTACCTAAAGTTTCAGTTAAAGTAGTCCGTCACAATGGACCTCATCAGAAGGCTTAGTCACCCAAAGAGCAATGTAGAGGGCAATGCTCGGAGTTTCCTTGCGTGATCGAATCAGGAATGACGATATTCGCAAGAGAACCAAGGTTACCGACATAGCCCGAAGGATCGCCAAATTGAAGTGGCAGTGGGCATTGCATAGAACAGATGGTCGATGGGGCCGGAAAGTTTTGGAGTGGCGACCGCGTACCGGAAGACGCAGCGTTGGAAGGCCTCCCATACGGTGAACCGATGACCTGGTGAGGGTCGCGGGTAACCGATGGATGCGAGACGCACAGGACCGGTTGTTGTGGCGACACTTGGGGTCGCCTATGTCCAGCAGTGGACGTCTTTCGGCTGATATGATAATGATACCCATAATTTTGGGAAAGTTTAGTCTTAAAGAAACGACGTGATCAACAAGCTATTCTTGTATTTAACTGTAGCAAGACCAGTACCTATAAGATAGAATTTCGAGCCTTCAAGTTGGTAAAATAAAATGAATGTTGGATTGTTTTTGTTTCAGGGTGACCTCTTCAAACACATGCGGTCTCATTCTTCAGAGAAACCATACTCGTGCCCATACTGTGATAAGAAGTTCAAAAGCCAGAGTTTTAAAGTGCAGCATATGAGAACACACACAGGTTTGTTTTATCTGCTCCTATGTTAGCTACAACACTGAATTGAATAATGTGTTAAAACTTCTTTGTTAATTTTACAAATATATTTCATCAGTTTTCGGAATCAATTAGACCTCTGGTAAGACCAGTGTCACACAGCATCTGTCTGGCAACATTACTGAAATTTTCATTGTCACTTTTTTATTTAATTTAATGTATATTCAGAACTAAGTAGGTAAGTACTTAATTGTTGTTTTGATCAAAACAAAACAATAATAAAGTACTTAGTTCTGATATATAATTATTATACACGATAAATCTAATAATTGATGGACATGGAAATTAGCATTCGTTTTTATTCGAAAATGCGATGATTGCCTTGCCGAGGGACATTAAGAAAATAGTTGTATTGTACAGACGCTAGCACATCAAGCTACCCGAAACTGTCAAATTTTCCCTATCAACCTTGCACCTAATGCTTTAGCTATAAAGTTGAAAGTCTATTAAAGAAATTTGACAGATTGTTGTAGTTTGATGTGCTGGCGACTGTACCTGATTGACTGTCGTCAAAATGATTTTTCTTTTCTCTCTTATTCATGAGTTGATATTTTTTATTAACATAAGTCACAGTTTGGGCACTCCCGTAGCTTATTTAATCGTATTTTGTGTTTTATACAATAACTAGCTTTTGCCCGCGACATCGTACGCGCATATCCCGTTTTTTCCCGATCCCGTAGGAATTTCAGGAAACATTCTCTTAGTGCTCCCCAAGGAATCTACATGCCAAATTTCAGCTTTCTATGATCAGTAGTTTCGGCTGTGCGTTGTCTGTCAGTCACTCATCCAGTAATTTTAATATTGGTGATTGAAACTCCATTTAATTTCAGGAGAACGCCCATACGGCTGCGACCTCTGCCCAAAGCGTTTCATGTCACGCAAAGACTTGCGGAACCACAGAATGACACATACAGGAGAAAAGCCCCACAAATGTGTGCTGTGTGACCAAGCTTTCATACAGAAGTGTGCCCTGAACAGGCACATGAAAGGTCATATGCAGAAGGACGCAGAGAATGCGGACAAACCACAGAATATACTGCTAAGGGCTAGGCTACAAGGGAGTGTGGCAGAATATTCACAGTGGAATACCGATGTCTGATTGAAGATCTTTGGAAGTAAAGATGTGAAACAAATGGCTAAGCTACAAGTACCTGTATAATTCCATGCTGTATTATTACTTTTCGATATTGATTGAAAGAAATATGGTTTTCTTTTAAATCATTTTTGTATTATAATTTTCAATGTGAAAAATTGTGAATTTAGATAGGATTTATTCTGCTTGAATGCGCTGTGGTTTTAAAACTTACCATATTATTAAGGATCAGCCAAGAAGTCGGCATCTATTTGTTCATATAGCTGATTTGAAAGAGATTCGATCCGAATATTAATGTAAATGTTACTTCTGAGTGAGTAATATGTCTTTGTGTTTAATTTAAAGCGTGTCCCATGCAACTATCCGCAAATAAATATGCACATGAACAATCCGTTTCTTTCTTTTCAAGATTCCTATTTCACTGAAATCTTAAAACAGTACCTACTTAACCTTTTGAACGCCATTGTCACGTATTCATGACAAGCAACCGTGTGCCCTGCGCGCCTAACGTTACAAATATGTGACAAAAAGTACGGCGTATTTGTTGCTTGGCGTTGGGGCACGCCGATGCGTTTATGCTCTGGCGTTCAAAAGGTTTAAAAAACGAAACAAAGAAAAAACATTTTTTGCTCTTTTCTACACGAAAAATATATTAATTTTATACACATCATGAATGCATACGTTCACGGTCGATCACATTTTCAATGTCCTTCCAGTCCTTAGCCACAACCAGTGCAGATCTGAATACATGACTACCCTGAATGAAGACAAGCTCATCCATCAAATTCACTTCACTCTTCCGACTTAAATATTGTAATGTGCAACTAGAGTCACTAATATTTTAATATTAAACTGTAAATTTGACTTTCAAAAGTGCCTTTTAATGGTCTAGTTGAAATAAATGAATTGACTTTGACTTTGCATAATGGAGGTGTCAAAATTCAGTTGATTGTCGGCGCAACTCTATCATGCACCTTCATATGCCTTTTGAGTGTCCCTCGTTGCGTGAACCTCTGTTCACACAGCGTGCACTTATGTGGCTTATCACCAGTATGTATCCTTACATGATCCGTCAGCCTTTTCCTCGACACGAACGCCTTTAGACAGAAACTGCATACAAATGGCCGCTCCCCAGAATGCAGTCGCTTATGTTCTGTCAAAGTCGCATGTGTGGCATAAGAGTTGTTACAAATCTCACACTTGTACAACTTACTCCCTTCGTGTATGAGCAAGTGTTTGGCCAAGTTGTATTTGTCAGTGAAAGTGTACGAACACACTTGGCATATAAACTTGCGCCCTGAATGTCGTCTTGTGACGTGTGATCGTAGTATCGTTTTCGTAAAGAACTTCTTTCCGCATTGATCGCATGTGAAACTTCGTTCTCTGTGCTCTTTGTGTGTTTCTAAGTGTGCCTGAAAATTAAAAACATAATTAACACTCAATACTATGTACAAGCTACAAATAACATCTTCCCCCGATACCTATATACCATTCTAACTCTGCAAATAAAATGTATAAGGCGGGCCGCATTTGGCTCTGTAGCCTAGCACATTATTGATGCTATATTAAGTCAGTGTATCAATGTGTATGTACTGTACTGATATATTCCTTGACGATGTGCTGAGACTATTCCTCACCAACTCTCAACGTGAAAAACTTGACCGTCATTCAAGTCCCATTCATGTAGAACCATTAAATGTAGAATTTTATTTTACTGTAGGTTATTGGGGCCCATCATGACAACAATAGAAGCGCAATGTGGCCCGATAGAAAAAGGTTGAGTACAGCTGGTATAAGGGATAAAAAAGTTTTAAAATATTGTGGGAAATATCCACCGTTCAATTCTGGTTCAATATTGCGTAAAATGTTCTCGAACTACGCTTCTGGCGCCTTTGGGAGTCACCTGCCAGTGAGATTTCTGCCTATAACTTGTAACCCTGACCAATAAAATTCTATAATTAGGTACAATAGCTTTAGTTTTGAGATTGTTTCTTTAGAGCTATT
This sequence comes from Mamestra configurata, assembly GCA_002192655.3. Taxonomy (NCBI): domain Eukaryota; kingdom Metazoa; phylum Arthropoda; class Insecta; order Lepidoptera; family Noctuidae; genus Mamestra; species Mamestra configurata. The sequence continues at coordinate 45,299 of NDFZ01004966.1, read as the reverse complement.
TTAAAAATTACCCTTAAAACAACAGCCGAAGTGAGTCCTCTCCCACATACATCGCACATGATCAGCTTCCGGTTCCCGTGCACCTTCTCATGCATCTTCAGTGTCTGCCGGCTCTTGAAGATCTTCCCACACGTAGCACACTTGAGACTTTCAAGGCTTACTTGAGTATGTTCACTTTCTTTGTGACGTTTTAGACCACTCCATGTGACAAAGGTTTTGTTGCATGGTGAACAGTGGATTGTTGCCTGAAGAGACAATAATTGTTTAGCTACCTTGAGAAAACAATATATAAGGTCCCATCAAAATAGATGGACAAATTTTAACACGTCTAACCAAAAATAAAAAATCCAATCATAAAACACTGATTTAAGTGATTTTATTTTGACCTAAAATAATAAATTGCCGGCACACTAGAATAAACACATCCATTGTGGGTAGGTTCTTGACGTGGTCACGTGCGCCTGCACATTTGTAGTATCAGAATTATGAGATAACAAAGACATGGATGTGTTTATACATTGGGTTACCAAAAATTTGGGTATTTTTGTTAGCTGATTTGCAAGTATCTAATGCGTTTTTTTAATAATTTTCTTTACCATTGTCCTCATTTTGGTGGTCTGAATTATTAATAAAAGTTTGTCCATTTATTTTAATGGGACCTTATATTTGTAGGCTAAATTTTCTACATGAATGTTTGGGATTCCCTTTCATTAGATCCAAAAAACGATTTTAAGTTTTCATTGATGGCTCCCATGGAAGAGACATCTTAATTGAGCCAATATCACATGATTGACCATCTAACATGGACTTTGAAGAGAGCTATTTAAAAGGTGGTCAAATGGAAGTCTCTCCATGTAAAATAGTGGTATACAGCTGAATCCGGTTCGACTGGAATCCAACCCCAATATAGGTAGTTGGGAGCTAGGCAAATGATGATGATGAAGGTGCTATTTAAACAAAAAAGAAATCAAGGCCAATTTTTAACTTTTTTTATTTTTTTATTTAATATGGGTTTACTCTTGGCTCTACTCTAGGTCATAGATGACAGAGACAAAGTCGACGATAGAGCGAGCTTACCCAGAAGAAGCCTGTTCACTCTAATTTTGAAGAGATTAGGGTTGTATGCGTTCGGACTTCGGAAACACAGACGCAGAACTGTGAAAATTAAATCTCTTTATGCTCTTATAATACTTACTATTTTACCATCATGCTCTAGCTTATGTGCCTCAAATCTTTCCTTGAAGTTGAACTTCTTTTGACAAATATCACAAGTGAAGATGAATTTCTTCGTCACTTTAGGCTTTATTACTTTGTGCTGTTTCAATTTCACCAGCTTCTTTACTTTTCTGGAAAAATGGGTGATATTAGTTGACACAGGAAGTTGCTACTCACTAACTACTTAGTTGTCTTCAATTTGAGCATCAAAACAATATAAATATGGTTAGTATTTAAACAAGAGAAAATAAAATCAAATTAAAGGTGTCAAAAAAACTGAGGCTACTGTAAAATCAAGTGGGCGACAAACAGTGGGAGAACACAAATGTTTAAAACAGCGACTTGGAAATATAAATTTGAGTTACTAGTTATTCAATATGATCAGTATAATAATTCTTGAGCGATCTTTTTACTATTTTAGTGACAATTTTATAGCTTACAACATTTGACTTATATTTAATTCAAGAATGCTGCATTATATCCAAACTAGGTTTTTCCTGCGATTTCGTACGCGCATATCCCGTCCCGTATAGCCTTGCTCATAAAACTGGCTATTGTATACAAAAAGAATTTTCCAAATCCGACTGGTAGTTCCAGAGATTAGCGCGTTCAAACAAACAAACTCTTCAGCTTTATTATATTAATTAGTATAGATATAGATTGAAGTGTTTTAATATAATTTTAGGCGAAATATCGAAAACCGTCATTTGGGCCCCGTCAACATGCTCGTATTTCTGGGTGATTTTAAAAAATAACCAGGAAGGGGCTTGCGGGGTCTGAGAGACTCCACCATTCCCTTCTAACCTAACCTGTCCCTGTCGGGGTGCCCCAACTACCGAGCTCGTAAACTTTGTTTAGTTGCCCATTTAGTAAATTTTTCGACCACTCTAGTATTTTATTTGGTTACTTTAAATTTTAAATGCAAGCTTAGATTAATTATTTCTCACTTTATGCAGCTCATTTCACTTATTTTTAGTAATACACAATTTTCGCAAGTTAAGTTTCTTTTTTTGTAAAACTAATTTAACGCCGTGGATTGTAATAAAGTATCCCATTAATATTTTTATTCGCCCGCTTAATAATTTACCTATAAATATTATCATTACAAAGATGACTAGTTGGACATACCTACCTTTTAACTTGTTTTTCTTTAAGTAATTCCTGAGTATCATGGTGATCAACTTCATTTATGTAATCTGAAAAAATCATTGATTTATATTAAACAAAAGCCACTGATAAGAGATCAAGGGAAGGAATTAGGTGAGGCCTTTGTTCAGGAATGGGACAGTTCAGAGGCTGACAAAAAAAAAAGCTATTTATTATTAGTCATACTTAATTTATGACAAACAGTTCAAGTAAAAAGCCATGTTTATTTTCATGTTTCACTACTTACCATTTTCAATGTTTTCATCTTCAACTTTTACAGCCTCCTCAAGTATCTCAGTTTTTATGTTGTCTTCTTGAGTTTCATTTGAGTCACAGTCAGTTTTTATGTCAATTTCAACTTTAAAATCTTTTGCAAGATCTAGTAGAGTAGCCTGGGACTGTAGACATATTTGTTTGAACTTAGAGTACTTTTTGAGGAGCTCATAACATGAGTTACAGACACCTGTGGGTAATTGTTCATCTTTGGATACCTGCAATGGGATTTTTAGTAGTGGATGTTACTCGAAAATTTTAAATATGAATGTAGAGACAGTGTGGAAACCGCAATTGAATAAGATATGTCCTATCCCTACGTAACTTCAATTGTGTAACTATGACCAAGAATCATGAGTTCTTCCAACTTAATAAAAAGATGTAGTGCTGGGGAGTTTGTTGCGCCACTTCTTCCCAGCCGAAACACTAGGAAGTGATGTCGGGTTTGAGGGCTGTCTATGTCTGAGACGTTCTAAAAGTCTAATTTGAAAAAAAAACACGATTTTTTTGGACTGTAATTCCAATGGAAACTGATAATTTGTTAGCCAATAAAAGACGAACTTCTTGAATCACTTTATCGTAGGTAAAGTATAATTTCGTACCTGTACAGACGTGCAAAAGCTGTAAATATCCGGAGAAATATTCTCAAATATAAAATAAGTAAACGATGATTGTGTTGTGAGACATGCTCGGCATACTCGGTTATTCACATTGTTAATGAAGGCCATTATTGCAGTAGTGTTACTGAAAAAACATAACATTCAGTACTATTTATTCAGCTAAAAAACATAACAATTCATGTAACTCAGTGATGTAACTACAGTTGTTTCCAAGCAAACGAAAACAATAAACAAAATTGGCATGCCAATGACAATTGTGGACTTGACATTGACAGTTGACTACGGCAGCATCTATCTCTTTCAGTCGATGAATTTCCCGTGAAATTTCCGTATAATAGAAAAAGAGAAAATAATTCTTAGTCAGTCTTTATTTTGACATTAGTTTAGCGTTTATGAAGAATGCTTCAAGATTCCGTCTCACGTGAGAAAATTTCTCTAGTTGGGTAGACGCCAGCACATCAAGCTACAAAAATCTGTCCAATTTCTAGATGAATGATAATTTTAAATGTTATCGCTAAAGCAGTAGATTCAAGGTTGATTGGGAAAATTTGACAGTTTCGGGTAGCTTGATGTGCTGGCGTCTGTACTAGATTTGTTCACTTTGATTTAGAACATCACAGCGTAATACTAGCAAAACCATGAAAATATTATATCTATGAGCAAAACCCTGTGAAGAGCAGTTACAAATACCTAATTGAGAAATCAGTGAGACTTGGGTTAGCGGCGTTGATTGACTCAATGCTTATTTACCGACTCATATTATAATAAAAAATTGTGGCTCACTCTCCGTCATACAAATCAATTCAGCCTGTCTCAGTCTACTGCTGGTTATAAACCTTTTTAAAGTTCCACCAAGTGGTTATTCAAAAGGAAAACTCCATCTGTTCACAAATTCACAGGTTTTAATGATTTTGCCCGGAATATAAGCCCCAAACAAAGTAGGTAGTGGGTAGCTTCTTTGTCTGAATTAAAGTAGCATAAGTTACTGTAAGTTACTCCTTAAAACAACAGCTATCTGCGAGTGAAATTCTTTTTTTTTATTTGAGCTCTGACTCTAGTCAGGTCTAACATGGATGACAGAGACAAAGTCGACGATGGAGCCAGCTTACCCAGAAGAAGCTTGTAGGTACACTCTAATTTTGAAGAGATTAGGGTCGTATGCCTTCGGAAACACAGTCGCAGGCAGAGTTCCACTCCTTTGCTGTGCGCATTATAAAAGACGTTTGAAAACGTTTAGTGCGAATTGGTGGAATAGCAACAAGGTAGGGATGGTATCTTGCAGTGCGTCTAGATCCCTGATGGTAGAGGGGGCCGGAGGGATGAGAGGTCGTGGAGTTCCTGGAAACTCTCCTCGAAGTACAATGTGATGGATGAGTGATGAGCCAAGCTGTGAAGCTTTGCTTCCACCAGGTTTACGCCGCCAATGAGCCTTTTAGCTCTGCGTTCCACCGAGTCAAGCGCGGCAAGTTGGTATATAGCTGAGCCATCCCAAAGGTGGCTGCTCGATCCTCCATACAGGATCGGACATCGTGAAGTATCGCTTCACTCTATTTAGGATGTCCAACTTTTTGGCCGCAGTTTGGGCTTTGTGCTCAATGGTGGCGCCGAAGTTGAGACTGGGTGTCAACTCCAAGCCTAGGAGCTCGAGCCGATCGGTTACAGGGAGATGTACCCCGAAAAGTAGGAGTAAGTTCGAAACGACTCCTTTTTGCGGTATTAAGACACGCTTGTGTTTTGGTGGCGTTAAAAGAGACCAATTTTATTGTCATCACCCCACTGGGAGACAAGACTGAAAAATGAAATTCTCTCGTCAAAATCGGTCACCTTTTCGGAGAAAAGGGCAGAAAAAAATTAGTTCATACCTAAGCGGATATCGCTAACACTAAGGGGAGCGAACCACATTTCCGCAAAGGATGCTAAAAGATACCGTCTGCCTAGGCGGGTATGGCGATACTGTTTTCGTCCGTTTCGCCGCGAAACAACATACAAAATACCAGGCGGGATACCGTGCGAAATTTATATCTACCGCTCAGGGTTGCGAAGACCGTGTAGGTGGGACCCTGAACGGTTCTTAATTGTGTTTATTTAGGAAAATTAAACAAGATTGAGGACTTAAAACTAATTTATATTAATTTTCATTAATTACCATACATTATAATTACAATGGAATTTTTATTATGCTTACAAAAGTACTTATTGAAGTACCTACACCAGTCTCACTTATCCGACTCTAATGAAAATCATATCAGATTACTAGATTGTTAAGAAAAAAGCTAGATAATTAAATAAAGCATTTCAGAGTGTCCCAATTTTAAAAGGGTATGATCTGTAGGAAGTGTTGGAGTTACTATGGGCAGAGGGTGCCGGATTGCAAGATGTGCCAGAGTACTGATTAGTGAGACTACTGTTTTCCAATAACATTACGTTACTTGATTATTCAATGAATCTGAGCTTCCCAGCACTTTTAGCCGTTGCTTTTTTAATACTGATAAGAGCATTTCTTGCGTTTCTAATGCAACCAATAAGGGCAAAGTTCTTAGTTGTTCAGCCACATTTTTCCCAAAATAGTGAAATTCGTCTTCAAAAGGCAACTGAAGTGGCTGCAAATCGGGGGGCGGGGTATCGTGAGTTACGACTTCATCATTATGTTCTAGAAGTTCTAATTTAGGTTTTATGTCTGGTATTTCTTCTGGCAATATTTCCATGTCGTAGGTATGTGCTTTATTAAGATTATCTTGATAATTAGTGTCGGTTTCCGTTTCCAGCTCTGATGTATTGGAGTCCTGAAATTTATTTCATTTATTTATTTTACAAATTATGTACACACAGAAAGTATCAGATATAACATTATAATTATTAGTACAAAGGTACTGCTTATTTCTAAAGGAAAAGAAGACCTGCGAAAGGAGAAATAAAAAAAGAAATGTAGACGATAGTGTGTAAGAAAGAACAAGAAAACTCATTTTTGAGTTAAGCTCGCCTTTGTACATGAACTATTTTTTAAATGTGAATTAATATAAGCTGTTATGGTGTACAATAAAGAATTAAAGAAAAGGGGTATGTGAAGCCTTAAACTAAAGTATCAAATAAACCTACATAAATATTTGTGAATTTTAATTTATGATTACATATCAAACCCCAGGTGCGACACTGTCACTTCCACGCAAAAATTGCAATAATGAGTTAAATATGTAATAACTGTCCTAAAGCACCCCTTTACTTGGTGCGATTACGTTACTTTCGTAGTACACATAGGTTGACGTCGTAGTATAATCTATTCATTTTGTCTAAATCTTGAAAATCATTATTTTTTGAGATGTTGAAGCGTGTGAATGCTATTAAACTAAGGAGATATAATAATAACAAGTCACCAAGCACTTTCAAATAAATTTATTGTGGGTCGAGGTACTAGAAAGCCCGTCATAAGCTTTCTGTCCTAAGGAGGTAGGCGCGTTAGGTACTATCCTGGCTTTACGCGTTGCTGAAGATGACGCGGGAGCCGAGGAGTTGACCCTGGGTGGATGATGACCCGCAGGGTTGATGTAAGGGTGCAGATGTCAGCTAGTGCGTTGACCGCCAGATGTCACGGCAGCGGTTTCCTCGGGCAAATGAACCCGGAACTTGGGACCCTGGAATTTATGTCCAGCAATTAAATAACCGAGCCCTCTGCTAATCCTCTCCTGACGGTGACCACGGAAGCGTAAGCATAAGCGAAAGGCGGATAGTGTACTATTGCGCTTTAAGGCGATTGTGTGTAAAGGTCACCTTCAGAATCGGAGTTTACAAAGTTAAGCAAATAAATAAAAAGGAGTGTGAAGCACATTTAAATTATTAACTACGAACATAAACAATGATTCAAGCAAAGGTTAATGATGGCATAAGAAATTAATAGAAATGGGTGTCAAGAAAAAGATGATGAAACACAATTTTGCAAGTCATTGAACACCATGACACATGAGAAAGCAATGAATTAATTGTCAACACTTACCCAATACGGGGATAACACACTTATTTAAGTATTTTATTTAATAATAAGTATTTATTAGCTTATTTGGGAATTAGGCAGTTTAGGGTGAGACTGCACGTGTGACGTCACGCACAAGTATCGTATCGTGAACGCGCGTCTCAACTGTCCCGACTCAAGCCCGCTCCTCGATCGCAGCTCGCGGCGCGCACAAGTCGAATGGAGTGGGAAACAAACTAGTTCCTAAGACGTGAGCGAGTGAGACAAAACAAAGGCGTAATAAGTGATGTGTACGGGTTGGAACTATATTGCAATGACTTGTCGATTGGTTTGTTTGCTAAGTTTCTAAAATAACAGATGCAACGTTACAATGTCAAAGTTTTAAATGATTCTCCTGAAAAATTGCCTTTTTGCAAAAGTGACAGTGTCGCACCGGGGGTGCGATATATAAACACATTCCTAATACTATAATAGATATTTAAAACATAATATATATATTTATATATTATTATATACAATACATATAATTTTCACAGTTGAGAGGAAAGATAGTGATAGTTAATGTTAATTTTGTTAGATTTCTCCTTCCTTCTCTTTCTTGTGAATACAATAAGGCAGGCTCAGAATTAAAATTTACATAAGTGTGATCTTATAAATGTTTCTTTTAAATAAACGAAATTTAAAATATACATCACCTGTGACTCTTGTGTATTTGATACATCACTATGAAGAACTTGTAACATTCTTAACTTGATTTCATTAAAATCTTCAGTATTACACATTATAGGATCCTTGCCATCTTCGCTTTGTCTCCATTTTACGCTTTTTCTCTTTAATTTTGCTTTCATATCACAAAGATACTGAAAAGTAAAAAAAATAAAATAAATTGGAATAGAAGTGGAAGGAGATGGCTAAAAATATTACGATCTAAAAAAAATAGGAGCAAGATAATAATAAAAAAAACCGGCCAAGTGCGAGTCGGACTCGCGCACGAAGGGTTCCGTACCATTATCTATAAAAACGGCAAAAAAAATCAAGTCTGTTGTATGGAAGCCCCCTTAAATATTTATTTTATTCTGTTTTCTTAGTATGTATTGCTATAGCTGCAACAGAAATACATCATCTGTGAAAATTTCAACTGTCTAACTATCACGGTTCATGAGATACAGCCTAGTGACAGACGGACAGCGGAGTCTTAGGATTGGATCCCGTTTTACCCTTTGGGTAAAAAATTCATGGTAGTAGCGTATATAGGGTGCTCCAGAAGTGCGTGGTAATAGTTAAGGGTGATTTGGGTGGTTTATATACATTAAGTAAGGAAAAATAAAACATAAAAAAAGCCACCAACTGTAACAAACTGCTTGAAAAGTTATTTCTTCTGAACTTTTTAGTCCTTTTCTGGTCGTTTTTTTTTTTTTTTGCTATTTTCACTTCATGTATGTAAGTATAACGAATTTTAAAGGAAAATTAATAGTCGACCAACGGGAATTGTGCGTACGAAGTCGCGGGCAAAAGCTAGTGCCCGCGACTTCGTACGCACAAATCCCGTTTCCGTATAGCCTTCCTCACGAATGTGGCTATCATATAGAAAAATAAATAATTAACAGTATTATAAGCGTGTTCGCAGACAGGTGGGACTCTCTACTGCTGCGCCACTGGATACGTTTGCATACTGCACTGTGAGCAGTGGACAGTTCCTCCTCGTCCTAATGTTTGTATTTGTGTCCTTAACTGTTTTTGTTTGTGTTGGTGTGTAACTGTGTCCTGAACTGTTTTTCTTTTTGTGTGTGTTATTTTTCATTTATTGTTTTGTTTTATTTTTTATGTCAATTAATTGTTTTTTAGTGTGTGTGTGTGTGTGTGTGTGTTTTGAAATGTGGATTTTATCTGAAATAAATGTTTATTATTATTATTAACTCTGACTAGTAGTTCCAAAGATTAGCGCGCTCAAACAAATAAACTCTTCTGCTTAATTATATTAGAATAGATAGTATAGATTAGCTACGTATTTATTTTTTGACATGGTTTACAACACGGGTAACTACGGGACCGTTCACTGTGCGTGGCCCGACGCGTACTTAGCCGGTTTTTTTAGTGTTGAATGTGCTTATAAAATCTTTACCTTTCCCCAAGACCTGTGATCTCTTTGTGGACCAACAGCATTGAGGAGTGGTGTTACTTTCTTCCATTTGTTCTGAACCTCTTCAAAACATTTTGGCGAGCGACTATACCCTCTTACAACTTCAGGATTCTCTTCAAAAAAATCGCATAGAATACTGGCTTGTTCAGCTGTTACCCTCTTGTTCGGTTCTAAGGAAAATAATAATTATAGGTTTATATGTATGTAAATAACAAAAGAAATAGCAAAATGAAAAAAAAAACAGGAACGTTTTATTTCCGGGGGTAACCTTTGCGCTTTTCAAATGGGCAGTAGCGTTGATTAATAAACAGGTTTGTTATAAGCAGAGATCGGAATACGTAGACAACATTTTGGAAGTACGTACCTAACATAGAGTTGAATTTTATAAAATTAAATTGCAAATTATTAATTATTTATTATATACTTTATTGTACACCTCATAATAAGAACAGGACAATCATACATAAAATAAGTGCACAATGGGCGGTCTTATCGCACAAGGCAATCTCTTCCAGACAACCTTTGGATGGATTGAACGAAGGGAGATAGATTTAGGGCTGTCAGTGTACAAACGTTTTAAACAATACTAATTAGATATAATAATATAAAATACATAAATACAATACCAATTTGTATACTAATAAATATCAAATATATAATTGAGACAGGAGCGGAAAAGTTAAAGTGAAAGGTAATGCTCCTTCACCGTTCGTTCTTTTTGAAGATTCTTATTATGTTTTTAGAGTTCCGTACCTACTAAAACTGTTAAATTTTAGCGATCGAAGTTACTTACTTCCACGAACATTAGGTAGACCTATTCCGATTTCTGGTTTTAAGTCTTCTTTTTTTTTGGGCATGGTAGTTTGTCAGGTTCTTACTGACTAAAACCCACAAAGTTCTTTCAAAACACCCTTTTCGTTCCAAAGCCGCGATTACTCTTTCGAAAAATTCTGCAACCCTGGAGGTATGTTATGTCTAGGAATGTAAACTAATGCACGAATGCCACCAAGAGAGCCACGCTGGAGCGCACTTTACAACGTGTTGAAGGAAATTGAAGCCATTGTGAAGTAGTTAGATGTTATATTTGCATGAAATTGAAATAACAAATGAATTAGTTAAGGCCTGCACGCACGCTTCAGTAGCCGGTTGGCTATCATGGAAAAATGGCATGTAAATTTCATTTTACACAAGCATTTCGCCCGCGACTTCGTTCGCGCGGATTTAGCAGGTAGGTACTACAAAAACTCCTTTTGAAAAATTAAGCACAACGATTTTCATTAACTACCCAGCCATTTCTGCTGCTGATTCTGTGGTCTCACATTCCGTTCCCGTTAGGGGATGATTATGCATTTTTTTAAATCTGTTTCAATTAACCCATTTTAGTTTGTTCATACCAATTTCCATGTAATTTGAAGCAAGCAATAATGTCTTCCCCTTAAACTTCATCACCCCTTTTCGGGTTTAGTTTTGAAAAATCCAACAATTTGATAGTTTTATTTTTTTGCGAAATCATTCAACGTCATCGGACCATTAATAATAATAATAATATTTATTTATTTGCAGACCGAGGTCCATAGCGTTAGTAAATTCTCCCCAATTCGCTTAAATCGTATCATTTCGTCGTACGGCGTTTGCCATTTTCCGGTGACATATACAACGTGTAACAGAATAAATGCAATACCTTTTAAGGCTTACCTTGTACTCATCATTATGAACAACTTTTACCATGAGACAAACCGCGAAATCGCGAAAAAAAAAATCAGCTGTTTAGTACATTTTGTCGAGTTATGCACACAGAAATGTATGAGGGAGTCGGCTTTTTTTCGTGATTTTAGTGTTGGTCGATTTTGGAGGTATTGCGTTTATTCATAATCAACCTTAATTATCAAATCATATAAATGAATAAGGATTAATATCATGATACCAAAATCACCTCTCTTCCATTCCACCCGGGTTTTAATTGAATAATTTGAACAAAAAGCATATGTATGAAAGTATATGTCTAAGTACCTATTATGTAGTTAGACATATACCCTCGCAGATTTTTTTTAATAAAATTTTACAGGAGGTATTATCAACTCTATTTTACTTACTTCCACGGTACACGGTACTTTAATCATGTAGTACATTATTTGTATGTATCATCAATAATTTTCAGTGCACGCCAAATAATGAAACTATTAGACAAAATTTTGCTACTTTGGGTTACATTTACATTGCAATTTTCGTAGGCATCTCTATTTTTTTTCTTAAATAAAATACAGCCAATGTTTTAAGTTAATAATGAAGCTTTGTAATGGAGAATGAATTTTTAAAATCGGTTTAGTAGTTTTTGAGCCAAATCCAAACAAACAAATAAATCTTTCCTCTTTATAATATTAGTTTAGATTTATTGTGTTTCATAGCATGCCTATTTATTAGTATTACACAACTATTCTACTTATTTGAAAAGGTTACCTAGATACGGTTAAAAAACAATGTTCCTGTTTTAAGGTCTTACAAGAATTACTCACCCGATGGTGTGTTACTCATGCTAGTAGATGCAATTGAAGTTCCACCAAAATCGAGTTCAGCTTCTTGTTTTAATGTTGGACTGTTTGGCTGTAAACTTTCTGTTATGTCAGCATTTGTGTTACTTCGTTTAATTGATTCCGTGTTGTTTTTCATTTCTAACTGAAACAAAACAAAAACCGGAATATAACTATTTCACGAAAATATAGTATGTTGCCGAGAATTTAAATTATTCTGGTATACTATGCAGCTGTTGTAGTGTTGAACTTAGAAGCTGCTCTGTAAACATTTATGAACTCAACCAACTGAAAGTGGTATTACAATGATCTGTTTAAGGAAAACTTAAAATCCGTAATTATTCTAAGTAACAGGGTCAAAGAGTCCATACAACTCGTTTCTCACGGGCTTCTAAACCTACAATTCCAAAATAATATAGTGCCAATAGTCACATTCACAAATATTTCACAATCACAAGCTTTGTCTCAACAAATTCTGCCTTCACAACTTAAACAGTCCTCCGTCGCGTCTGTCTGTCTGTCTGTTCGCAATAAACTCAAAAACTACTGAACGGATTTTCATGCGGAAGGTTTAGATATATAATTTGTCAGTTTTGTGAAATTAGCTGAAATATGACGATTATTATTGAGAGGTCGGAAAAAAAATACCTAAAAAATTCCATACATCGAGTGTGCTGCGAAAACTATTGAAATGTTCTCTAAAACTGTAATACACTATGTATTAAAGTTTTAGAGAACATTTCAATACCTACGCGATTGTATGGTTCAACCATAAAATATTTTGGTATAAAATACTGCTTTATTTGCAAAGGTGTTTTCACCAATATAGTATATAAATCCTTTTATAAATAAATGTGTTAGTCCTCTTGAGTGTTTCATTTAGAGCAAAATTGCCGTTCACACTTTTTCATTTGGATGAATATCTTTGGAGATATCTCAAAATAAAATAGGTTGCGCAACCATATAATTATATTTTATGAATACTGTGTGAGAAGCTCTGTGGAGGTAGAGATAGTGTCCCGAACTAGTAGACCACCTGAGAGCAGACGTCATTGACGGCTGTATATTGTTTTTTATTATGGCCTGAATTATGATTGATTCTGGTAATTAGATGTTTACTTAGTTAGTTTGATGGTTTGGGCTGAATAAAAATTTGCACTGTTTTAGTATTATTTGTATAATTTGATCCTGTATTTCTGCTTAATTAATTTTGGAGCTGCAATGGCCGCCTTTAAGCAAGTTTCTAGTTGGTTGGGTTGGTTGGTTGTCCTACTGGAACACTGGAACTAAAACGATTATGATTCCGCTCTAAGAGGGAGGCGGAGCTATACATAGAGAATAGCACTATCCCGTTTACATCATCGGAATTGGATGGCTTTAGCATGTCATAGTAGGACTGCTGAAGTCGCAACTGAACGGTCCCATGGCATCGGGATAGAAATAGACAGCAGTCACTATCCCCTACTTCTGATCTTTGATGCGTTTTATATTCTTCAATTGTGATTGTTTTGATAAAGCAAAAATACATGTCCAATATTTTTCGATAATATAGCTGATGCACAAAAAAAACCTCATTTTTAACCCTATTGACTGGCTTATCCAAAAAAAAATTCCACTATTTAAGGTTACTCAACACACTCAAGAATTCATTCTATTAAAAAATTAACACCCTGTTAAGGGAAAGAGTTTTTATTGGGTGACATAAAAGCTCCCTAAAACCCTTTCAAGGGGAAAGAAAAGTTTTAAAGGAGTCATTGCACGGGTTTACAAACCTGTTATATACCATAGTAAGGGTTTTTGTTAACACATTAACAATATATAACTGTACTAGATGTAGTACATAATGTCATTTAAACTGTAAAATAAAATGATAATTTACGGAAACCACTTGCAGGTACCTACACTGCTATGCAATTTTTGTTCATGAGTATGAGACATAAAACAGTCAGTAATGATAACTTACTTGACATTTATCAACTGAGATGTCAGTGTCATGTTTAGTTGAGTCCGGTACGTCACTGGGGATAGCAAAAATGTTTAATCTCTTCTTAGAACCAGTTGTATAGCAGGATTTATTGAAGTGTTTACTGCATATCATCTTGTGTTGAAAATGCAACTCTTGCAATGATTTCTCAGTTGACCAGTCTCCGTCTGGGTAACAATATTTAGCCCATGCCCATGTCCTGGAATTATTGAATGAAACAGAAATTTTGGCTGAGTCAAGCTTTTTCTTGCAGAAGTATGTCTACTACGTGTTAGTTCTATATTTGGTTATGTCCTCCACCTATCTTTATCTTAAATTTTATCCAAATTTGGAATGCATGACGGAGTGACAATAACTATAAACAGATACATAAATATTTTACTTATGTTATGAGCCTGTTGTGTTTTTTAAACTGCCAACAGGTCTTCCAGTCATTTTAATCTTGTCTTGCATGAAATGAGACTTTTTGGCTGAGGTATATGTTTGTAATTGTGGACATTTTAATGTTGTTCATCATGTTCATTTTAAGTCTGACCTCGAGGCTGGCGAGGTTCAGGTGTTCCAGCATAAGGCCTAACTCAGCTGCCAAAGAAGAGAAATACAATAACATCGGAAAAGCAAGCATTGCTTGCCTGAATCTATCCCCAACAACAACATTAAATTTACTAATGATGGGATATTTGAGAAATGACTATAGTACAAGGAAGTTCAAGATAACTGGTTAGCACACCTATGACCAACCCTTTGGCATACCTACAGGCTACAGGTTTGTTAAGTTTTATTCATAAAATAATAATTTAGGTACCTTGACATCCCATATTTACCGGGTAAAGGAAATCTGTGGAAAATCAGGCTCTTATCCTCTGTGGCATAAACGTTACATTTAGCACACTTCCTTCGAACATATTCTTTTGACATTTTATCGCGTCGCCCTTAAAAACAGAAATGAGGCGGCATGTGGTAACCAGCTCATTAAAACGAATTTGTTTTTGTAAATGTTTAGCATTTATATTTTTGACAAACAAAAAATTAACTGACGCTCGCTTTATCGCTCTTAGCTATCTTTCAATGTCATGTCAACTGTCAATATAATTATCAATGTCATCTGTCATTTCGTGGGTCGACTCTATGGTCGCGTTCAGTTTTAAAGTTATATTTATAGTGAGTATATTTTATTCGCATCAAATGAGGTAAACAGGATGTTACATGTATTGCGAAGCGAATGATTAATCATATATTGAGAGAATAATGACGGTAAAAGATACTACCTATCTACAGGTGATTGGTAGGTGTTCCTTGAAATGGGTTATACTAGAGCAAATTTGCAACGAATTTGATCCCGATAACTTGGGGTCCTTATTAGGTGGTTTTCGGGTTATCGCTGTTGGAAATTTGCCCTATTTCCCCATATTATGGCCAGTCCGGGTCTGCTACCGAATGTGTGAGCGATTTTCTGGAATATGCTTGGACGAAATACCAAATTAAATGGTGGCTACACTGGTTCATCCATTCCATTTGCCGATCATCGTCACTCTTCGCAAGCGCAAAAATAGGGGAGAAAAAGATATTTAATAAAAACCAAATCGAATGGTGGCTCGGAACACTCCGTGAGTCGCTGCGCTGCAGCAAATTCATACACCAGCGGAGGTGAGGGGTGGGGTAATGTGCAGCGAAAAGCGAACTTCACTGACGTCATAAACTCTCAATCGACCTAAACTTCCATGAGTTCATATGATTTTTTTACCCAAAAGTGCAGTGTGAACGTACTGTTTTTCCGCAACGCAGCGTAACGCTCGGGGCCAGGAAGATGAAAAAAATTTAAGGATAATGAAGGCCGTAGGTACAGATGTTTTTTTTGATCGAACAATGAATAAATAGTCTAAAAAGTATTCTTTTTTTAAAGTCCAAATATCCGTAGTTGATGCTAACTACTATTTTTATTTTTAAAAAAAAAAACAAAAACTAAAAACAATTGAAACAGCAAAAAAAATTGATGTCTCCCCCCCCCAACAACTTAAGAGAGCTCCGACAAGATATTACTTTGATGGTACTTGGTTAGTAGGTACACATTTTTCGAAAATACGCCTTGCATATTGCGGATTTTATTGATTTCGGTATGTTATGATAGCTATTTGCGACTGGTTCTGGTTGAACAAATCAGGCAAGATCTGTCACCACCAGATGTTTTTTACTTATGGTTTCTAATGATGAATCATAAGAAAAGATTTATAGCACAATATGGGTACATAATATTTGAACGTCGAAAATGAAAATACCTATGGCAAAATTTCAGTGTTCAAAACATCGAAAACTTAAATATGGAACGACCATAAAAACCGAAAATTTCAATAACGAATGTTTACTTATCTTGTCGTTGAATGATTAGATAACCTACCTACGTCCAATATATCTTAAGAAAATCTAATTATCTACAAAAGTGACATAGAAAGACCTAACTGTCGAAGTGCAGAGTATTATCCTTTAATTAAGTAATAAACTGTTAAAGCCTCTTTGGCGTTTTTCAGCTGCAGTGACATGAGTTTTCTTTTTATAAGACTTTGGTCTGTCACAATTCAATTGTCGTTTAAACATTTTCTCAGATTATATTTTCTATTATTCTCATTACAATCCTTTAAGTTTCGCTTGAGACGCTTCACCGCATAGTCAGCACTCTGCTACAGGTTATGTGCTAGCGGAAAAATGGAAACGAGCGAAAAAGTGTAAAATTTTAGTACAAAGGTGCATATAATACCACTTCAAGGCAAGAGTAACTGGGATACCTGGAAATATAAAATATCCATCCTACTTAGAAGCATACGCGATGCATTGGATATAGTAGAAGGAAAATTCAAGAGACCCGTGTTGCCGACAGGTGTAGGAGACGCAGAAGTTACTGCATTTAGAATAAAACTAGCGCGTTTTATACAGGCAGAGAACAATGCTATGATCCTGCTTTCAACAAATTTGAACGATGATACCGTTAGAAAGGTAATGTCATTCACATGTCCAAGAGAAGTTTGGCTAGAACTACACCGGTTATTTGACGGAGATAATGAGAATCGAGCTTATAATCTCTGCCTAGATTTCTTCGGATTTAAATTAGATCATTCTGATGATATGGTCACACATATTTGCAAATTGAAGACTCTCTGGTGTCAGTTGAATAGAGAGATTGGTAAAGATGATCCCAATATAAAACTACCAGAAATATTCCTTATTTGCAAAATTCTGGATACATTAGATCAGAAGTATTTCGAATTTAAATCAAGTTGGTTGTTATTAGCCAAAGAACAGAGGACAGTAGAAGGTTTGACAAGTAACATTTGCGCTCATGAGAAGTCACTTGAAAAGAAGAACAGTGAGAGAAGAGAAGAGGTATTAGTGACGACACAGAATAGCGCGATTCGTAAAGACAAGAAGAATAAGGATAAGCATATGAGATGCAATTACTGCCATGAGATGGGACATCGAGTAAGATCCTGCCAGAAGTGGATGAAAGATGGTCGCCCGCCAAAAGACAGTAAAGACAAGCCATCTTCAAGTCAAGGTGCGAATATGGCTATTATGAGCGTGGATATTATGGCATTCATACCGCGAGATAGAGAGTCATGGTACGTGGACAATGGAGCGACTAGTCACGTAACCAACAGGAGTGACCTGGTTCCAAATATTCCAAGAGTTTGACGAGATCCAAGGAGTTACTACAGCTAATGGTAACATTGTTCAAGCAAAAGGCAAAGGAACAATTTATTTGAAGCAGATGTCAAAGGGAAACACAGACGTTTGGTATGTACCAGAGATCCAGAGAAATCTGTATTCAGTGCTAGCTATGCATGATAAACAGAAAAATAGCAAGTTCATCTCGACCCCGGAAACTTGCGAAGTAATTTTGAATGGGGAAGTATCAGTTGTTGGCAAACGTAATCGCTGTGGAGGACTTTTTAAGTTGAAAGTTCGCAATGTCCTGCCACCAGTACCTGTACTTGCCACTACTACAAGTGATTTGATGCAGCTCTATCATGAGAGATTAGCGCATCAAAACAAAAGGCACGTTAAGGAAGTTATTCAAAGAGAATTAGGATTGTCACTTCCAATAAATAAAGAGTTGTGTGAAGCTTGTATCTACGGAAAGATGCATAGATTGAAGTTTGGCATACGAGAGAGATCTACACAGCCAGGAGACATAATTCATGCAGATGTTTGCGGTCCTTTCCCTATGAGTTTTACAAAATATCGTTACTATGTACTTTTTAAAGATGACTACTCCAGATACTGCATGGTTTATTGCATTCGAAACAAAAGCTACGTCAAAGACAAATTGAGCATAATGCTACAAGAAGCGACGGTCACAGGACATGTAATCAAAACACTATTGAGTGATTGATAACGGAACCGAGTTTGACAACAAAGATATTTTGAATTAAAAAGGAATTAAGCAACGCTTTTTTATGCCGTACACGCCAGAGCAGAATGGCTGTAGCGAGCGCCAAAACAGGACATTAGTAGAAACCGCAAGAACATTGATGAATGCTCAGAGAGAACTGCCAAAAGCGTTATGGGCGGAACTTATAATGACAGCTGTGTATATTTTAAACCGAACTGGTGCAACTAGAGAGGAGGACAAGTCACCCTATGAATTATGGTTTGGGCAGAAGCCTAAAATAAAGCATCTTAGAATCATTGGAAGCACATGTTACGCCCATGTTCCGAAACATAAAAGGAAAAAATTGGATAAGAAAGCAACCAAAGGAATTCTCATATGATACGACAATGATGACGGTTATCGTATCTGGTATGAAACACAGCAAAAAGTTGACAATCTTATCCGATCTAGAGATGTTATCATCGAAGAGACACCTATTCTAGGGATTGAAGCTAAGGCATCAGGTGCTAAATCTGACCCAAAATCGATTGAGAATGAGTGGACGTGACACAGTTCCTGAAGAAACTATTCAACAAGAGCTTTCGCAAATCGCCAATCCCTTGGATCAGGAAACCCAATCAGAACAGAGATCTATTCAATTAGAGGGGGAATTAGAAGAAGATAGACATTTAAGGAGGCCTATTGAAACAGCAATAGAGGCATATGAATCAGGAGATCAAAGACAGTCAGTCCAATTGGAGGAAGAAAAAGAAAGAAAGTTTATAGAAAACGAAATCGCATTTTCTGATAGTGAAACTGAAGGAGAATTCGTAGATGCTGTTCCTACTTATGTTGAGATTCCGATGAATTCAGAGGGAGACGTTTCTATACCGGACGTTCCAAGATATAATCTCAGGGACAGAAGTACTCTACGACCTCCACGTAAATTAGATGACTATAGTTTATTCCTGGTCAATACTGAAAAAGAACCTTCGACGTATAAGGAAGCAGTATCAAGTGGAACAAGTAAAGATAGATGGTTAGAAGCCATGAAGAGTGAAATAGATTCTTTGCAAAGATTACAAGTGTGGGACTTGCAAAATCTACCGAGTAATCGAAAAGCTCTGCCGTGTAAATGGGTTTTTAAAGTCAAAACCAACCCTGACGGCACAATAGAAAAGTATAAAGCCCGACTAGTTGTAAAAGGGTTTAAGCAGAAGAAGGGTTTTGACTATAACGAAACGTTTAGCCCAGTAGCGAGGTTGGCAACCATAAGATCTTTGCTCAGCGTTGCAGCAAGACAGAAACTTCATCTTATTCAGTTTGATGTTGCAACAGCCTTCCTCAATAGAAATTTAACTGAAGAGATTTACATGATGCAGCCAGAAGGCTTTGAAGATGAAACATCCAGAGTATGTCGTCTAAAGAAAAGCCTCTATGGTTTAAAGCAGGCACCACGCTGCTGGAACGACTGTTTTGCAGAAACAATTGAATCTTTAGGCTTCAAGACAAGGGACGCTGATCCATGGCTATATACCAAATTCTTAGGAGATGATAAAATCTTAATAGCACTCTACGTTGATGATGGTTTAGTCGCAGCGAGTAATGAAAACCTTGCAAATAGTTTCATCAATGACCTAAAAAAGAATTTGATGAGCTTCATACTATCTTGGGTTAGAGATAGAACAAATGAAGGACGGCTCGATTTTCATAAAGCAGGAAGCTTATGCAAATAAGGTCTTAGAGAGATTCAATGTGAAAGACTGTAATCCAGTATCAAGCATTTTACAGAAAGAAGGAATTATTGAAAAAGGGAAAGCTGACAAAGAGTCACAGTCATTTCCCTATCGAGAAGCAGTAGGCTTGCTCGCTTACTTGATGGTGGGCACTCGCCCTGATCTGGCTTATGCTGTAGGATTAGCTTCGAGGAGCTTAGAAAAGCCAACTTCTAGCGACTGGTGTATGGTTAAGCGCATAATGAGATATTTGAAAGGCACATTATCAAAAGGAATAATGTATGTTCATGACACAAATTCTCCTAACCAAATAAAAGCCTACAGTGATGCTGATCATGCTGGATGCTTGAAAACAGGTCGCTCTACGACTGGAGTATTGTGTTTATTTTCAAGAGGAGCAATCTCCTGGATGAGCCAACGACAAGCTTCAGTTGCCATTAGCACTACAGAAGCTGAGCTTGTGGCAGCAAGTGAAGCTGCAAGAGAACTAATTTGGTTAAAGAGACTGTTCAAAGACTTAAATGGCCAAAAAGAAATTCCAGTTTTGTTCGTGGACAATGAAGCCGCGGTGAAATTGGCACATAATCCAGAGTTTCACCGTCGCACCAAACACATTCGTGTGAGGCACTTCTTCGTGAGGGAGCTTGTGCTTCAAAACGACATTGTGGTTGAGAGGACTAGTGCTACCCAGTTAGCAGACCTCCTAACTAAGGCCCTGCCCAGACCCAGATTGCAGGAACTAGCTCAGAAATTGGGTCTGAAGGATAAACTCAAACGGTCGACTATCAGCTGAGGGAAAGTCTTTGGCGTTTTTCAGCTGCAGTGACATGAGTTTTCTTTTTATAAGACTTTGGTCTATCACAATTCAATTGTCGTTTAATATACATTTTCTCAGATTATATTTTCTATTATTCTCATTACAATCCTTTAAGTTTCGCTTGAGACGCTTCACCGCATAGTCAGCACTCTGCTACATAAACTTTTCATTCCGTTGGTTGCCCTTCGGATACAGAAACCCTAATAATGAACACAATAACCATAGTCCCAATATAACCTGGAAAAGAAGTGCTAGGGCAAGGCAAGCAGAACATTCTAAAGGGGTTCGAACATTTTTTAATGGGAACTGCAATAGCCAACATGGTGCCCTAAAGTGTCGTTGCTGAGATATTTGGAGGTAGCCAGCCATGAGAGAACAATGAAAATCATTAAAAAACTGGCAAAGTGCGAATCGGACTCGCGTGCAAGGAGTTCCGAACGAATATCTTTTTTGTTACATGTTATTCTAACACTATAGACTTTTTATAGGTTTTCCTGTAATCTTTTGGTAAAGAACTATTATCTGCATTTTTTTCAAAATTGTAGGCACAGTAACTACTGCGGAGACGAGGGTAATGGTCATTTTAAGACTACTAAATTAATTAATTTTAAAATTATAAAAAATATAAATTTATAACCCTCACTATTGTGAGGGTTAATCATTGTGTCACATAACGACTTTACCTCCAAATATCTCGGCAACGTGACACTTTAGGGCACCATGTTGCTAGTATTTGGTTTGTTTTATTGTTTAAGTGTCCTCCACCCATCTAGACATGTTACAAAGTGCGCCTCAAATCAAAATGGCGGCCGGGTAGCAATGCCACAAAGGTTCTATCCCCTTTCAACAATAAACATTATTGTATAACTTTTCTATTTTAGCTTAGACCTCGTCCAGAAAGGGCGAATTCGCCGCGAATCGTTGCGCGAGTTTCTACGCGCTTTGGCGAGGTACTGGGTGTCAATATATCGCGTCCACAAGCATCGCGCGTATTTAAATTACGCGCGTAAATTGCGTGCACTACGCCAGACTCTCAACATGCGCGTGTGTCGAGAATTCGAGATACTAGAGACGCCTTGGTTGTCTCCAGTTTCAGAAATTCAGAACGAGTGCACGTCTACTGACTGTCTACCGACTGAATTCGTCCCTAAATGCTCGCGCGTTGGCACGCTCCTTCTGGACGCAACGTACGCGAGTAATACGCGCGAGAGAATCGCGGCGAATTCGCTCCTTCTGGACAAGGTCTTAATTTTAGCTAAAGTAGAGAAGTTATAGAATTAATGTTGAAACACATTTACATACTTTTACAATTTTTCTTTTTTGCATCTTGTTGACAGTGAAACTTTGTTGGCAGAGCTCCATTTGCTAGTAGTAGTCTCTTGCTAAAGCCCATTTTGTACTGAGTGAAGTTTGCAATATCTCTCTCCATCTGTAATAAAAATAAAAAAAATATTTGTGATATTACAAAATTAAGACTGATATGAGAGTTAATTTATAGTTTGGAAATAAACTTCAATGTCATTTTATGGATATACACTTGAGACACCTAGCTACAACTCCACCAAAGCATGCTTGTCACTAAGATAAGTTTAAAGCAAGGTACTGGCCGTTGTTATAGGCAGTAATGTAATATTCGCAGTGAGCATGTTATGTTACACCGTGTCCTAAAGTCTGTGTAAAACAAAACACATATCCACATGTTCATGCTCGTTTTCACATACTGACTGCACAAATGCTCGCTTTGTAACATGTTACATTATGCCCTGCAACCACCATACCACCACACCACCCATGCCCACGGCACGGCACGGCATGTTGAGAGCATTGAGTGACCGGTGGGACTGCCCGATGCTTGGTGGGTGAGACTGCACACACACATCGGTTCTAGATAGCTGTATGTGCATTTATCTTTATTACTATTATTCTGCCTATTTGTGATTTTTATGTGTGTGTATTGTGATCATTTTTATGTAATTTGTGTTATTCTATGGACTTCAATGTCTGCAAATAAATGATTATAATAATCATTTATTTGCAGACATCGAAGTCCATAGATATATTATAACACAGTTCAGTACCCACCTTAAGATATTCAGACCATGTGAGTAAAATAATGCATGATTGTTACCATGAAAATGAAGATGACATGCAGATTGACACAGGAGAATTTCTGTCTTATTGAAGTTAGCACCTCAAAAGAGTACTTACTGAACAAATTGCCTCTAAAATAAGATCAGTACAAATGCATCCTGCAGTATGGAAAAAAGAGAAACTAATAGAGAGCTTTGACTCAGCTGGATGGATTCAAGTTAAAATTACTCAGGATCTGAATTATGTTTTAAATGTCAGATTTCAGTTAATAGTATTTGAATTGTCGACTATAAGTCATGTTTTTGTTTAAAACTAAAAACATGCATGCATTACATTCACAGTTACTGTTTTTTACATTAAACAATTTTTTTTATGAGTGGCCTCTCGCAATTCAACCGAGGTTTTTGACTGCTTAACTGAACATGCCAGTGGTGGTCTTAATATAAGTATTAAAGCCTCCAGCCAGTGCTTATTTACATAAAACAATATTATTTACATTTTTTTTTAGTACAAAATAAAAGTAGGTACCTACCTACAAACTAATGAAAATTAGAGATTCTTATCTTATTGATTAGTTACAGTAGAAGAGAAAAGATGCATGATTGCCGGCGGATACCATAGTCTTCCGTTGTGGAATTAACCGAATAACTGTGTGTACTTACTTCAAAATGATCCTCACAGAAAAATACTTGAGAATCAACCCCAATGTCATTCGGATTTCTACGAGCGAGCAGCAACCACTTTTTTCGCGCCTTAGCATGTCTCGGTACATTCACAAAAAGTTTTTCCGGAGTTTTTATGGATGTATTTGTACATTTTGGCACTACACACCATTTATAAACCATTTTTCGGTTTACCTCGACTCTCGCCCGACTGAAGATCGTCAGTTTACCTCTTGTTTAATGCCTTGTGACGTAACGTCAATCAGTTGTAACGTCAAAGCTGTCAAACTGTTGTAAACTTACACCACAGAATATATAACATTAGCGTTTCGTTCTTGCACTAAACTTGTAAAAGGAAGATTTTTCGTTTTCCCAAGTTTGCCAGATGTTAACGATTTTTTTACAGGGAAACCATTTAGGTATTTTTTTACAAGTAAAAAATAGTGAATTCAACATTCCCCTCCAATCCAAGTACAAATCGTGAGATCTAACTAAACATGAACTTTTGCAATAGGTACTGCGAAAACAAAAGGTATCCCGTACCGACCTATTTTTTTGAACTCGTACTTGTGTACAGAGTAGTACTCGTACCTATGTAGTACAGAGATTGAATACAATGATCCTACATTTTACCATAATAAAATACACCGCCAAAAGCGAGTCGATCACACCTGACTCACCGAGGGTCCCGTACTTATCTTCCATTTCTTAACTTCGAAGAAAATACCCAAATTCTTTGGTCTGGGTATTTTTTGGATGGGCACGCCTTGCAGCCTTAACGAAATCATTAGATCCATCTTGAAACTTGACAGACGCTGTATGAATAATGAAAGAAAAAACATGATGGCAGCTGCCATTAGGTACCATTGATATAAATGATAAAAAAAACTTATTAACTTTATTGCAACAAGAATAAGGTGATTTTGAGAGTAATGCAAAATTAGAGGTATAATAACTGTGATTGCTAAATAATTCCAGCAGAGGCTTATAAAAACGCAAAATTAACAATACATAAAACTTTATTGTAAATGATATCTAACATAAATCTCATGATTAAAATATCCAGTCAGGACTTTAATGCTGTTACATCTACATACAATATGTTCATAAGGAATGATTTACATCCACCACCTATCCATAAAGAAGTTATAAAAATATTTAATTTACAATTTTATGCTTAATAAGTAACCTCACCCATAAAACAACACGTCAATACTTGGCATATTTTTTCAAATATTGGAGTGGTTTGGTCGATATTAACGTATGCTATTTTAATTGATATTACAGTTTATTTTATAAAAGCAAATATTTGAACGAATAAGTCAAGGGTAGTGTTGCCTTAATGCTTATACTTCAATTGGCGTATTGTCAAAATATACCTATGTGTTACTTGTGCAATACAAAATATACCTTGGGACTTTCGAAATAGGGTTATTTTTGTAAAGCACAATTAACAGGAATATTTTGACAAATACATCAAGTGAAGCGCCAGCTTAAAATGTACCTTGATTAAGTACATTTCAATCTCGATTTAAAAATCACATACTAGCTTACGTCTAGAGAGCGACCATAGATATTGCTAATGTGTGGTATCACAGTTTCCCCTGCATGAAGGGTTTGAGGTACTTGTGGAAGCTCTGGTTGACGGGCTCGGCGTTGAGCGGGCTCTTGAGCGCTTCCTCCATCAGGCGCTCGTACACGCGCCCGTCGTACGCGCCCAGGGCGGAATGTAGAATCTAAAAAAATATTGTCTTTGTTATCGGACCTCTCACTCATTAATCATGCAAGATTTTGTTAGACTATTTACAGCCAGTGCTAGATGGTTATTGAACTAAACCATAGAAAAATACATAATGCAATGTTATAAAATTATAATATATCAAGCCAAAAATGGGTCTCGTAGCAGAATTTCAGGAATAAAAACTCTATAAGAATAATTATTATGCGTCGTAAATTTTGGCAGGTGTGTAACATCTTCAGCATCAAGGAGTTTATACTTCAGTAATAATTTATGGTCATAACTCGCTCTTGTCAAGTTTTATGTCACGGGCTGACAGTCAATTCAACCTCTTTTTACCTTTACACCCTTAGCTATAAAGCTGAAAGTTGACTACATACCTCGTCACGTAGGTCGAACGCGTCGACGAGCCCGACTGCGTTGGGTCGCAGCTTCGTCAACAGTTCCTCGTACCAATGTTGTAGCTTTTCAATGTCTCTCTCCGATATAGATGTGAACTGGTAGAGAAATAACATAATTATTTGATTGGTAGATGAAAGGTATGTATATGATGTGGCTGTGCTTCTAATCTAAACTAATATAAAGAGAAAAGATTTATTTGTATGTTACGATTTGGCTTAAAACCTCAACCGATTTTAAAAATTCTTTCATGCGCTGAGAAAATTATTGATGTTATTGAAAAATAATGTACTACATGATTAAATGATTAAAGAACTCATTATTACCTATAATAATGTCCACAAGAGCATATGTCTAACTATTATGGTTAAGTCAAAATTACCGCTTTTTGTTCAAATTATTCAATCACAACACGGGTGGAATGGAAAAGTGGTGATTTTCGTATCATGATTTGGGTGATACCAAAATCACGTCGTGGAATACCTACTAAATCAGCTCGTACGGAGTCGCGGGCGAAATACATACGAGTAATAAAAAAAATAAAAATTAAGGTAGGGAAAAAGGCAGTGATTCATACTTTTCGGTTGAGTGACAAGTGAATTTCTATATATATAGATTTGATATGGTAGTTACCCTGAGCAGGTCTCCCACTCGCTGCAGCGCCCAGTACACCACATACAAATCGACTAGTTGCAGCAACACTTCGCGCAGTTGTGGCGACGTGTTCTTCACTTGTCGCTCCGTTTCTTCGAAGTATGAGGTAAGGATGAACACGCGGCAGTGGGCCTGAAGGGAGAAAAATGTAGGTTTATGTACAATTTACTATTATAACGGAGTAGTACTCGAGGAATGGAAAAGAAATGATACTTTGGGTAGTAGAGTTCCGAAGAGTAACCGGTCCAGAATGGAATCAAAAGGCAAGAGACAGAGAGATGTGGAAATCTTTAGAGGTGGCCTGTGTCCAAAGACCAGCTGTTTAAATAGTGTACCGGACATCAATATAAGAATTAATGGGTCGTTACTTGTAATTTAGTAGATAAATATCTTTAAAAACTCTGTTGTACCAGTAATAAGCCTTATTTTATTTCAAATATTTTAACATAATCGTTTGTTTTAATTTATGTATGCCCTTAGTTTTGTTCCTTCATTGTTGGCCTTTTGGTTCTTGGTTCTATCTTTGGGTCAGACGGTGTTATTGGGCTGTCCATAAATGTGTGTCAACATGCTTTAAACTTTTGTCCTTTAACACAAGCACATTATTTACCATTCCCAATATTTCCAGTGAACCATGTTTTATGACATATTATCTTTTGTAAGGTGGACTTATCCCCGAGCAATTCTTATTAGAAGCAACGAAATCAGACTAGTGTTTTGCCATGTTCATGGCAATAAAGCCAACATTTAGTTAGGTCTTCTGTGACTGGCGAAATGGGTATTTATTGTTATGATGTACAAATAGGACCGCCCATTGTACACTTATTTTATGTTTGATTGTCCTGTTCTTATTATGAGATGCAAAGTATATATATAATAAATAAATAAATAGGGTATTTCTATTCTATCCTACAAGCGTGATGGTATGTATGTGTTACCTCGGAAGCCTGCGTGAGCTGCACGGAGGTCATGTTCCAGGCGTCCTCGTACGACAGGCCGCTCTTCTGCCTGCGCTCGATGTTGGCCACGCACAGCGCGATCTTACTGTAATGGTTGTGAGTCAGTAACTATGTTTGTTTAATGAGGTACTCATTTTCTTGATTATAACCGATTTTATAAGAAAGGAGGAGGTTCTCAATTCGCCAGTTTTCTTTTTTGTATGTTTTTTTAGCTATATTTTCGCCAATTGTCAATTGAGTTGTATGTATCTTTTTTTGTTGAGAAGGGTATTTTTCCGGACTGGTCCCATTTAGATTTGGTGAAGAACTTTGGAGATAGGCAGCGGAACTCTTCAATAAATGATAGCAAACCTTCCGACATTGCCGAAATCGTATGTTTATTTATTGTTGACACCACTTTGCAACATCGGCATCGTACGCTTTGAATGGGTACGCAGATGTGACCATGATTATTGGGTTATCTATTCGGGCATAACTTTATTGTTTATGAATCGCTCTTGATGATTCTTTTTGCATTCGGTTGGTTATATATATTGAATTTGCATTGGACGTTGAACTTCAAAGATAAGTGACCTCTCCAACTTAAAATCAATAAAATCTAGTCGGTAAAGTTACATATTGTTAGTTTTATGTCAATCCCAAAGCAAAGTCGATATTTGTTTGGACACCAGACTAAGACCTAGTTGTGCAAAAACTTACTCAGTAACGTGAAGTATAATTTAATGTAAATTTGGTATACCTAAATATTACTTTACGAAACGTCTTCTGAATTATAAGATGTTTATAGCTAAAAGCACAAATAAAATTGTTATACGAAACAAAATGAGACTCGACTCCTCCCTTGCAAAATCAATCAATTTAAGTGTTTTCGATAATTGTTTCAAGTATCCCGGGTCACCAATAAAACGAACAACAATTTAGCTTACCCAGCGGCCACAACTTCGAATCCATTGATGATGCCTTCAATAGTGTTGTCCCAGGGCGGAGACCTGCGGCCGCCGCCCGCGCGGCTCAGGTAGCCCACCGTGGGCGGCAGCGCCGTGCCGCCTGATGCTTGCTGCCACGTCTTTACCAGGTACCTGTGAGTTATCAATCATTACTAAATGTTAAACAATATTCTGCCGGCAGGGACGTGTCTGTACTGGCTGTACCTGGCACTGTACTGTACCTGGCAGTCTGCAGCAGCAGCACAGTGTTCTCTCCCTCGCACGTGCAGGCGGCAGTGACGTGTCCGTACGTGATGGGCAGGTTGGAGGCCAGCATGTACTGTACCTGGCAGTCTGCAGCAGCAGCACAGTGTTCTCTCCCTCGTACGTGCAGGCGGCAGTGACGTGTCCGTACGTGATGGGCAGGTTGGAGGCCAGCATGTACTGTACCTGGCAGTCTGCAGCAGCAGCACAGTGTTCTCTCCCTCGTACGTGCAGGCGGCAGTGACGTGTCCGTACGTGATGGGCAGGTTGGAGGCCAGCATGTACTGTACCTGGCAGTCTGCAGCAGCAGCACAGTGTTCTCTCCCTCGTACGTGCAGGCGGCAGTGACGTGTCCGTACGTGATGGGCAGGTTGGAGGCCAGCATGTACTGTACCTGGCAGTCTGCAGCAGCAGCACAGTGTTCTCTCCCTCGTACGTGCAGGCGGCAGTGACGTGTCCGTACGTGATGGGCAGGTTGGAGGCCAGCATGTACTGTACCTGGCAGTCTGCAGCAGCAGCACAGTGTTCTCTCCCTCGTACGTGCAGGCGGCAGTGACGTGTCCGTACGTGATGGGCAGGTTGGAGGCCAGCATGTACTGTACCTGGCAGTCTGCAGCAGCAGCACAGTGTTCTCTCCCTCGTACGTGCAGGCGGCAGTGACGTGTCCGTACGTGATGGGCAGGTTGGAGGCCAGCATGTACTGTACCTGGCAGTCTGCAGCAGCAGCACAGTGTTCTCTCCCTCGTACGTGCAGGCGGCAGTGACGTGTCCGTACGTGATGGGCAGGTTGGAGGCCAGCATGTACTGTACCTGGCAGTCTGCAGCAGCAGCACAGTGTTCTCTCCCTCGTACGTGCAGGCGGCAGTGACGTGTCCGTACGTGATGGGCAGGTTGGAGGCCAGCATGTACTGTACCTGGCAGTCTGCAGCAGCAGCACAGTGTTCTCTCCCTCGTACGTGCAGGCGGCAGTGACGTGTCCGTACGTGATGGGCAGGTTGGAGGCCAGCATGTACTGTACCTGGCAGTCTGCAGCAGCAGCACAGTGTTCTCTCCCTCGTACGTGCAGGCGGCAGTGACGTGTCCGTACGTGATGGGCAGGTTGGAGGCCAGCATGTACTGTACCTGGCAGTCTGCAGCAGCAGCACAGTGTTCTCTCCCTCGTACGTGCAGGCGGCAGTGACGTGTCCGTACGTGATGGGCAGGTTGGAGGCCAGCATGTACTGTACCTGGCAGTCTGCAGCAGCAGCACAGTGTTCTCTCCCTCGTACGTGCAGGCGGCAGTGACGTGTCCGTACGTGATGGGCAGGTTGGAGGCCAGCATGTACTGTACCTGGCAGTCTGCAGCAGCAGCACAGTGTTCTCTCCCTCGTACGTGCAGGCGGCAGTGACGTGTCCGTACGTGATGGGCAGGTTGGAGGCCAGCATGTACTGTACCTGGCAGTCTGCAGCAGCAGCACAGTGTTCTCTCCCTCGTACGTGCAGGCGGCAGTGACGTGTCCGTACGTGATGGGCAGGTTGGAGGCCAGCATGTACTGTACCTGGCAGTCTGCAGCAGCAGCACAGTGTTCTCTCCCTCGTACGTGCAGGCGGCAGTGACGTGTCCGTACGTGATGGGCAGGTTGGAGGCCAGCATGTACTGTACCTGGCAGTCTGCAGCAGCAGCACAGTGTTCTCTCCCTCGTACGTGCAGGCGGCAGTGACGTGTCCGTACGTGATGGGCAGGTTGGAGGCCAGCATGTACTGTACCTGGCAGTCTGCAGCAGCAGCACAGTGTTCTCTCCCTCGTACGTGCAGGCGGCAGTGACGTGTCCGTACGTGATGGGCAGGTTGGAGGCCAGCATGTACTGTACCTGGCAGTCTGCAGCAGCAGCACAGTGTTCTCTCCCTCGTACGTGCAGGCGGCAGTGACGTGTCCGTACGTGATGGGCAGGTTGGAGGCCAGCATGTACTGTACCTGGCAGTCTGCAGCAGCAGCACAGTGTTCTCTCCCTCGTACGTGCAGGCGGCAGTGACGTGTCCGTACGTGATGGGCAGGTTGGAGGCCAGCATGTACTGTACCTGGCAGTCTGCAGCAGCAGCACAGTGTTCTCTCCCTCGTACGTGCAGGCGGCAGTGACGTGTCCGTACGTGATGGGCAGGTTGGAGGCCAGCATGTACTGTACCTGGCAGTCTGCAGCAGCAGCACAGTGTTCTCTCCCTCGTACGTGCAGGCGGCAGTGACGTGTCCGTACGTGATGGGCAGGTTGGAGGCCAGCATGTACTGTACCTGGCAGTCTGCAGCAGCAGCACAGTGTTCTCTCCCTCGTACGTGCAGGCGGCAGTGACGTGTCCGTACGTGATGGGCAGGTTGGAGGCCAGCATGTACTGTACCTGGCAGTCTGCAGCAGCAGCACAGTGTTCTCTCCCTCGTACGTGCAGGCGGCAGTGACGTGTCCGTACGTGATGGGCAGGTTGGAGGCCAGCATGTACTGTACCTGGCAGTCTGCAGCAGCAGCACAGTGTTCTCTCCCTCGTACGTGCAGGCGGCAGTGACGTGTCCGTACGTGATGGGCAGGTTGGAGGCCAGCATGTACTGTACCTGGCAGTCTGCAGCAGCAGCACAGTGTTCTCTCCCTCGTACGTGCAGGCGGCAGTGACGTGTCCGTACGTGATGGGCAGGTTGGAGGCCAGCATGTACTGTACCTGGCAGTCTGCAGCAGCAGCACAGTGTTCTCTCCCTCGTACGTGCAGGCGGCAGTGACGTGTCCGTACGTGATGGGCAGGTTGGAGGCCAGCATGTACTGTACCTGGCAGTCTGCAGCAGCAGCACAGTGTTCTCTCCCTCGTACGTGCAGGCGGCAGTGACGTGTCCGTACGTGATGGGCAGGTTGGAGGCCAGCATGTACTGTACCTGGCAGTCTGCAGCAGCAGCACAGTGTTCTCTCCCTCGTACGTGCAGGCGGCAGTGACGTGTCCGTACGTGATGGGCAGGTTGGAGGCCAGCATGTACTGTACCTGGCAGTCTGCAGCAGCAGCACAGTGTTCTCTCCCTCGTACGTGCAGGCGGCAGTGACGTGTCCGTACGTGATGGGCAGGTTGGAGGCCAGCATGTACTGTACCTGGCAGTCTGCAGCAGCAGCACAGTGTTCTCTCCCTCGTACGTGCAGGCGGCAGTGACGTGTCCGTACGTGATGGGCAGGTTGGAGGCCAGCATGTACTGTACCTGGCAGTCTGCAGCAGCAGCACAGTGTTCTCTCCCTCGTACGTGCAGGCGGCAGTGACGTGTCCGTACGTGATGGGCAGGTTGGAGGCCAGCATGTACTGTACCTGGCAGTCTGCAGCAGCAGCACAGTGTTCTCTCCCTCGTACGTGCAGGCGGCAGTGACGTGTCCGTACGTGATGGGCAGGTTGGAGGCCAGCATGTACTGTACCTGGCAGTCTGCAGCAGCAGCACAGTGTTCTCTCCCTCGTACGTGCAGGCGGCAGTGACGTGTCCGTACGTGATGGGCAGGTTGGAGGCCAGCATGTACTGTACCTGGCAGTCTGCAGCAGCAGCACAGTGTTCTCTCCCTCGTACGTGCAGGCGGCAGTGACGTGTCCGTACGTGATGGGCAGGTTGGAGGCCAGCATGTACTGTACCTGGCAGTCTGCAGCAGCAGCACAGTGTTCTCTCCCTCGTACGTGCAGGCGGCAGTGACGTGTCCGTACGTTATGGGCAGGTTGGAGGCGAGCATGTAGCCGTGTCCGCCGCACGCGAGGCGACATCTCTCCACGCACTCCGCCGCGTCCGCAGTCGTCACTGCTTTCAGGCAGCAGGACAGGGCGTGTAGCTGTGCGTGATGAGGAAAATATTTTGTTAAACACAGACATTAATAGCACACAGTCCACGAGCGAGAGAATCGCGGCCATAGTGTCTCGAATTTTCGATTCATCCAGTTTGTATCGAACTAGCAAGACTATCGCCACGATACTCCCGCAAGAAACGAAGCCTAAAATGTTTCAAACTTTCAAATCTACACAGCAAACTTTTGTGATGGGATTTAATGGAATTCCGGAACCAATTGATTTAGTCAGAAATAATTTTCTATAAATACGGCCAACCAGCCACTGAAAAAAAGTGCTAATAAAATATTCACCTCAGGCAGTCTCTCCATATCCCCAGCATCAAGCTCAGCTGTGACGTTGTTGTACATATTCCAGATCCACTCGGCGCTGAGCTGGAACGCGTGCGCGGTGGAGATGCCCACCATCAGCTTGTGTTGCTGCGTCAGGTAGTCTATGATCTGAGGCTCGGGTTCACTGGAAATGACGCCGTTTGAAATGAATAATTTTATATTCATCAAAATCATCAGACAAAGCTGTGGGCCCGTATATCGCAAGACTGGAGCCCTGAAGCAGCTAAAAGGGCGTGGCGGACCGAGAAGAAGATAGCGAGACGCCTGGGACTTCTTTGTGAATTGACGTGAAGAAGCCCAACACTACTCACACTATCGTTGAGGGTTTACTTATGTATGTAGGTATGTCGTTTTGCGGCAGTTAAATATTTTTTCTTTCTTCTTTTAAAAAGAGAAATTGAAGGAATGGGGGAGGTTTTTGCCCAGGAGTGGGGCAGTTCAGGCTGAATAAAAAAATATCACCAAGTTGCATGTTTGTCGTAAAGCAGATTGAAATGTCTGAACATAATTAGATATAAGAACACAGTTATAAAAATACTCAAGTTGCACTGGCGTGGCGGTCAAAATTGATGGACCATTTATTGGGCATTAGGAGGGTTCTGAAGTACGCGCAGAGATTCATGTTCCCAATGAATATAAAAAATTATTTAACTAACATAATATGTATTTTTGGCCTGAAGCAAAGGTCTTTTATGTATTCATTTTTAAACATGTTTTGGATGAATGGGAACATAAAGGTTCTCCTAGCCAACGAGAGCAGAGAATTAAATTAAAAAAAAAAAATAGCTTACATTGTTATGATGAACTGAGATTTAAGACAGCGAACTTTGAAGCATCGGTCAATGACTCAATGTTATCTCAAACTGCCTTTTTTATTACGCCACCAGCGTTGTATAGCGGTGAGCATATCGTTTTATTTTTACCCTACTGTCAAGGAAGGGTTATGTTTTCATGTTTACAATATTTACAATACGTATAATAGATTTTGTAGATCCTACTTTTTCGAGGCTCTGTCCGAAAATAATCAAACTTTTTTCAAATCGTAATAATGTAAGGGTGAGGTATGTGTAAGTAGAACACACATCTGCAATACTTTTTTTCTTATTAACGGTAATAAAACTGGTCTGGTTTGAGACATCCCTGTAAAACTTGGGGCAGGCCTTTTTTCCAGCAGTATGAAGTTTTGTACAAAAAACCTTGTAAAACTCAAAGATACAACTCACTCTGGCTTCGGCTGCGACTGCCTCCTGACGGCGGAGTACCTGGTGGCGATGGTGACGGCCTTGGCGATGTAGTTGCACATGTCCTTTACGATGACCACGCGTACGAACATCATGGTGCCGTACGTGAGCTTGGAGCTAGGAGACTTCACGTACGTGCCGTCCTGGTCAGATAGATGGGAAATGGTTATTTTTGGTAGGTGTCATATACATAGACTCCCTCAGGAGTTCCCAAACTGTGCGTTTGCGACTCCCCGGGTCGTCGCGGTGCTTTCCCAGACAGAAATGGAGTAAATAAATACTGTTTTCCTATTTTTAAAGGATTCTGAAAAAAAAAACTGTTGTAAGATCTGTAGCTAAATTTACAATAGATTATATCAATAAAAAAATATTCTATCAATATTTTTCAGTGTATCTTAATCAGAAAAGTAAGTTCATCCGTGTCGTTGAATCTACATAACTTCTCGTTTTCAGTGGTTCCAGAGATTAGCTCATACAAACAAACAAACAAAATCTACAGCTTTATTATATTGGTATAGATAGGTACACTAGGATTATATGAATCGGTAATAGGGTCTGCTAAGATTTTCACGTACTCAGTCTTGTCTTCTCATTCATAAAAACAGTCGAATACAATAAATGCAAATGGTTTATCAAGTCTAAGGACAAGCAAAGCGTGCCGAGGCCGGTCCATGGATTGGTAACCATCTTAACATCCCGGGATTCTTCTGTGCTTAGGCACTAACAAATTCATTGCCCACGTGCAGCAACGCCCATTTAACAAACTCTACTTGAAGTTGAGATCGCATATCGACAAAATTGGTGTAGGACCCAACTCGGTGAACTGATGGATTAAGGTGACTGTGGGACATACTGGATGCGGAAAGTAATGGCCTCCATTGCAAGGCCTGTGTCAGCAGTGGGCTAAGAGATGCGCGTGCGTCATGTTCTTGAACAGACGCCGCCAGTTGGGACTGGTTATCTCTCAACTGCCATGGTTTATTTGAATGATTTGTTATTTAAATTGTTTTTTTTTACTCCGGACACCTGTATCGTGCATTTCTTTCTCCATCGTTCTCACATATATGTGTGGATAATTTCAAGATTGTAAAAAAAAAAAATGATTTAAAAGAGTTTCCGTGGAGTTTCATGCACGTTCTTCTCCATAGAGATCTACGCTTTGAAACGTGCAAACGTGCATCTTTGATTGACAGACCTTGACAATTCAAAAGTGACTGTAAATGGTTTTTGAAATAAATAATTTGAGTTTTGAGTTCAGCTTTTAATGATTGTGTGCAAATATTGATACTTCCTTACTATTGAAAACCCATACTCACTTCTAAGACCTGACAATTCTTCATCAGCATATGTTCTCTGGGTATCCTCACGTGTTCGAAGCCAAGGAAGCCATTGTTGGTGCCGTTCATGCCAAGCTTGGCGCCAATCTCGCCCACCTTGATACCAGCGAGGGGCATGTGGGTCTCTTCGTCGCGCAGTTGGACGATAAAGGGGTGGATGCCATGGCATTGGCCGTTGGAATACAGTTGTGCCATTACTATGCAGTAATTGGCTGTGTGGGCCACTGGGAACAAACATTATTGAGTGTTTCAATTAGTATAAGAATCTGTATAACAGTTTTGCACATCAGTCCCAGCAATATGCTGAGGCGATGGCAGTTTCGCGCAGATGTAACATATACACAAACGTTGTTTAATTTTTTTAAATTGTAGTTTGCTTGGTGCGTATAAACGTTTTTTCTTTAAATCTTCGTCTTCTTTTATTTCTTTCATGTGAATGCCATTGTCACGCATATGTGACAAACAAAAGCTTATCCTGTACACCAAACGTCACAAATATGTGACAAAAATTCGCCTCGAAAGCGAAGCCAGAAATTGGGAGCATAAACGCATGTTTATGCTCTGACGTTATGGGCAAAAGTCTAAAGGTCAAAAGGTTACATATACGCATAGAAGATGCTTTGGCGTCTCAAAACTGGGACTTATCTAAAGTTTTTACATCAATGTAGTACTGCTAATACTACTACTTCTAAAGCTATGGCTACTAGTTACTTTTTAAAAAAAATTTTTTTTTATTTAATATGGGTTTGCTCTTGACTCTAGTCTAGGTCATAGATGACAGAGACAAAGTCGACGATGGAGCGAGCTTACCCAGAAGAAGCCTGTTCAATCTAATTTACTTTAGGTCATACCTACAAGAACTATTACATTATGATCAGCGGGCTTACATACTGTCGTTTACTGAGCTCTTAGTTTCAAACTCGTCAGTTATTCCATTTCATTTTCAAATGTCGTATCTTAGAAGCGATCCATGTTCAAAAAGGAAAAAAAAAACATAATAAGTAAAAATAATATCAATAAAATCATAGTATCTACCAACAGTAAATTCAATATGAATCTTAATCGCCATAGAAATTATAGATTGTCTAATTGCTTCTAGATTTAAGCGTGAATTAATTAATCTATGAGAACAGTGAATGTTTATCCCTAGTAACAGAATCAAAACAAAACTTTATCGAAATTATGTTATTATCACATTCCGAAATGAGTACAAAGTTATATATAATAATAATACTTGAAGATAAACACGACGTGTCTTCGAAAAGTAGTGATTTAGTTGATATTTGGAATAATTCATGTTTATCGACCTTAGGGAACAGATATCATGTGTAATGTATGCTTATGCTGATAACTTACGTAAGTGTCTACATGCATTTTAATGAAAGAAAGACGATGATTACTAGTGTCTGTGACTAGCTATTAGTGCCCCAAATGTTAGGTATATATTATAGTGGTTAAATTCAGTAGCTCGCCATTTATTGAACGGAATGTAATTGGCGAAAAGATAATGAACATCGGCCCGGGATAGATAGAAGTTTACCATTGACCCTACTTTTTAACCGACTTCAAAAAGGAGGAGGTTCTCAATTTGACTGTTTTTTTTTGTGTTTGTTATTCGATCATTCCGCCAATTATGAATGGATTTTGATGATCACATTAGCACCAAGTCAGAATCTGGTGATGGGATCCTAAGGAAACCGCTCTCACCCTCAAATTTTAAAGGCACATACAATGTTTTTCATATACTTGCAAACGCAATTCAGATAATTGTGCCTGGTAATCAACATATCATCTTGCTGAGCTGATGATGGAAGGTATAAATCAGGATCTGATGCTGGGGTCCCAGGAAAAATGTTGGTTCAGCGATATTTTCGCCAATTGTCAACAAACATTTGAATGATTTTTTTATGTTTGGAAGAATATTTTCAGGTCCCGTTTCAATTAGGTGAAGATCTGATTAATAACCTCGGAGGCAGGCAACGGAACTCTTCAATAAATTATAGCAATTTCCCGGGATTGCTGAAATCGCATGTCTGTTTATTGTTTTCAACAGTTCATAATATAACATCACGCCGGTACGCTATGAAGGGGTACGCAAATGCAAACAAGTCAATCTGAATTAACATGTTTTCTATTCGGGCATAACTTGATTGTTTATTAACCGATCTTGATGATTCTATTTGGGAACTATTTTTTTTGTGCTGTTGTTTAAATATTCGAGATGTTATTATGATCAGTTGGAAAACATATTGAGCATTAATTATTGCGACAGTAAAACATGGACAGTAATAAAAAATCAGTTAGTCGGTTATTTTATCATACAATGTCAATTCTAAAAATAATTGAGCAGTCCAATAACTGAATGAGAGGTAAAAATGATGGGATGAGCGGTAATATATATTTAAACAACAGCTCAAAAAATTTGGTCCCAAAAAATATTAAGGCAAAAATAAGATTTTTGGTTAGGTTAGGTTAAAACTGTGTGTTAAAACCTCCAATGCACGAGCCGAGCGAGCGAAGCGAGCGGTGCCGCGGCAGCGGCCGGCGAGCGCCAGATACGACTTGCATTAACCTTTTGAACGCCAGATCATAAACGCAACGGCGTGCCCCCGACGCCTAGCCACAAATTCACCGTACTGATTGCGCGTATTTGTGACGTTTGGCGTACAGGGCACACGTTTGCTTGACATGTATACGTGATAATAGCGTTTAAAAGGTAAATGACAAAGTTTGACCGGGTTTCAGAATAGAGTTGGACAAAAATTCAGACACACGGAGTTATTAAACAGTTCCCAGGTTTTTAGTTTACAAATCTTTGAAGAGGTTATGCCATTATGTTTCATTTTGGCTGAGAAAGACCAGATACTTACATCCTCCAGGCCACCACTTGTATGCGGTGAGCGTGGGGCTGTGCAGTACGAACTCCTTGGTCTTCGAGTCGTAGGTGGCCGTCGTCTCTAGACCTCGGATGAAGGTGCCGTGGCCGAGTTCAGTCTAAAAACAGTTAGAACCACAGTTAAAAAGTGGAACTCTTTGGCAGATATCACACTGGCGATTTTCAAAGCGATGCGAGTGCAAAACGAGCTCGCAGCGAGTTCGCAACGAACATGCCACGAAAACGCGGCGGGCGCGCAGCCGTACAAAATGGCGTCGAAAGTGCTATTCGCGGCGAGCTCGCTGCGCATTCGCCTCGCTTTGGACTCGCTTGCAAATCGCCAGTGTGATAAGGCCCTTTGCCAGCCTCTGTATTTCCTACTACCAGTAACCCCATTCTTCGAGGAGAGACCTCATATCCCTTTGCAGCAGAGGAGATTTAGAGGAAGAAGAGAGCTTTAAAATAGAGAGGTGTTACAATGGGCGGTCATATCGCTAAATACGATCTTTGGATTTTACATGTAAACTTTGGATGGATTTTCGAGGTCAAGAGAGCGCCCATTAACCTTTTGAACACCAGATCATAAACGCATCGGCGGCGTGCCCCCGACGCCAAGCCACAAATTCGCCGTACTTTTTGTCACATATTTGTGACGTTTGGCGTACAGGGCACGCGCCTGCTTGTCAAGTATACGTGACAATGGCGTTCAAAAGATTAAAACTTAGAAGCGGCGGAATTAAAACTTTTAACTGGATTACATTAAGCTATGTACAGTATAAGTTTTCGACATTGGACTTCTTGCTGAAATCCTCAAAAGCAAAGTGGTTTTTCAGTTAATGGGAAATCCTCCTAGATTAGCCAAGTACCGACCTTTCTTGGAAAAATATCATCGAAATAAAACTTAGACCATTACGTTACGAACCTGTGCATAAGTGCCAATAATGTCCAGGTTGAACGCCCTGCCGATCCAGTAGGCCTGCTGCTCGACAGATGCCTGCCCCATCAGCGTCGGAATAAACATGACATAGTGAAGGGTGAGAGGGGACCCGTCCTGAAGGATAGCTGCGCCTAGCGCACCGCCCAGGACTGCCCTGTCGGTTTAGGAGATAGGGTTACTTAAGATTTAACCTTTTGAAAGTCAGAGCATAAACGCATCGTCGTACCCCCGATGCCAAGACACAATTTCGCCGTAATTTTTTTCACATATTTGTGACGTTTGGCGTACAGGGTACGCGCTTGCTTGTGTTGTATACGTGACAATGGCGTTCAAATGGTTATATTAATATGAATTTCATGCACAAAGGTATAATCTTAACGCCTAAGGCAGGGGTTCCCAAAGTGTGCGCCGCGGTGCCCTGGAGCTCCGTAGAAAGAAAGGCGCCGCAAGACGCTCCTCTTCGGGAACTGGACTAAGATTTTTGGGGGTGTAAAATTTAATAAACGGACAAAACCTGCTCCCTGCTTAGTATTTTATTTTCTTTTTGTGTATCAATATTTGAAAAATGCTCAACATCATATTGTAGTGGTTTTAATTTTTGTGCCTAGTATAATTTTAACCTATTTTGGAAAGCTAGGGCGCCGGGACATAATACTAAACGGTGTAAGTGCGCCACGGATTGAAATAGTTTGGGAACCCCTGGCCTTAGGCATTCTCTACCAATCAACCCAGGGTGGTGAAGACATGGCAGGTGCACGGTGCATTATTTATTAAAACAAGGAAAGCACGAACTATCTCAATATTTATTTAGGTACAGTGCTAAAGGTTTTTTTGGCGCTTGAATCATTTTGACGTTATCATGGGAACTAGTACCACGCGCAAAACAATCCTTGTGGCGCTATAGTATGATTTTCTGACACAAATCAGCAAGAACAAACTATCACTGAGCCATATAAATATCTTCGCCGCTTCGTAAATTCCTTGTTCACCAAGCTCAAAGCTGTACCATTTAAACAATATCCTTACCTGAAGCTCTCCATCCCATTGTTCTCCTCCTCCTGCAGCCGGCGAATCAGCTTGAACAGCAAACATGCTTTCTTTACAGCCAACTCATACTTCTCCTTGTGACTGAGGTATTCTGACGGCACTTCCTCGATGTGAATGCCTTCATTCAGAACCGTTTCCTCTGCAATGGAAGAAAGGTTTTGCAATCCCTTAAGCTCGCCGTTGAATTCTCAACAAATCTTGTGTGCGTTTATCTAACGCCGCGTTAAAGAGGACCTGTGCGAAAATGGGCTAAGTAATAGATTTCTTCAATTTTTTTTTGTGTGATTTTTTATTACGCTAGTAAGCAATGAACATAATGTAGTTCGGGGTGGAAACAATTAGATAATTATTTGGGCATTTATTTTATGCTCATTTTCTTTACTTAAGTACAAGAAACAAACAAATGTGTTTGCAACTTGAATTTAGGTTTTAAGTCATTAGATTAGATAACAGAAAACTAATAAGTTGGGTACAAGATAAACTGCGAACGCACATTTTGTAATTTCTAAGTACAAGAAAAAGAGAATTAGTTGTAAGAAGAATGTTTGCTGGAAATATCCTTCCAGGCATTATTTAAAAGATCAAGAAATACAAAATCGGTAGGTTTCTACTTAAATATTTGTTTCCTTTCGGTTTCTCCAATATTAGACGGTGCTTGTGTTAGACCGCATTTCGACCTGCAACTCTAAGTGCAACTGGTATGTTGAACTTTTTGAACGCCAGAGCATAAACGCATCGGCGTGCCCTCTACGCCAATCCACAAATTCGCCGTACTTTTTGTCACATACTTGTGACGTTTGGCGTATAGAGCACGCGCTTGCTAGGTACGTGTCAATGGCGTTCGAAACGTTAATCACAATTCGAGGCACGGTCAAGCGATTGATCACATTATACCTAGCCCGCAATGTACTGCAACTTGCATGCAAGATGGTTGTAGGTGGTAACGTGGCCTTAGAGAAGCATTTAGAAATCCAAGTCCTACAAGAAATGTCTATCATGGTATCAAGCAGTTTTGAACAAATATTTTTGTTGATTTTGATCAATGCTTGTATTAGAACAGCTATCAGCCTACTAGACGTACACTCTAGGCCAGGTGGTAGTCGTGAACTTGATTTCGCACCAGAACTAGAAGATCTTGTAATGCCAGGCTGTACTAGTGAAACGAAGTACGAAAAGCTCAGTAATTGTCAGTAATTAAGATCACGGAAAATACTTCAAGTGTGCTACAAGACGAGCCACCTAAGAAAATAATTAAAGTTTTTACTGTTTCGAGTTTTTAAATTTATTAAAGTCATACGACCCTCCAGAAAAAGACGACGACGACGATAACGATGAAGACAACGACTCTCGACAAGATACTCAATATGACCAAAACGAGTACACATCTGTAGTTACCCACGAAAGCGAGACTTTTGAATAACTTGTAATAAAAGCAGTTGAAAAATTCCGGGATCCCGGGACTTTTTCAAAGACGTTTTTCTCCTTGTGGCCACGGATTCGTTTCGTTTATTGTTATTAGCAGATATAAGTAACCAACTGATTTAAGCTGATTGCAAATACCCAAATAAAAATCAGAGCCAAAAAAAAATAAAAACCAAAATCACTTTATCACGATTTATTCGTCACTGGCAGGTCGTAGAGCATCCAGAAAACGCTTGTAATTTAGCTTAACATTAGGCCTTAGGCCAAACTGATGAAGAAATTTTTGTTTCATATCTAAGTATAAGTTATATTTTTTTTTGTATTTTTGCGAATTTCGGGATCAAAAATTCAGTTAGCTTTAAATGAAAAACTATAAAAGTTATCCACGCGGGAGTTTTACTCGGGCATTTTTTGTGGAATACTGGCTTTAAAAAAATAAAATGTCCGATTTTCAGGTAAAAAAACACACTGTGCGGAGTTATAATAAACGGTTTGGACTGTACAGTAGAAGTACCTAGTGCAGTAATACCCCGCTTTACGCGACCCCGTTATGCGCGGTTTCGCTTTAACGCGAATTTCATATTTTATGTTAAAATGCCTCGCATTACGCGGATTGATTACTTAGGAAGATGTATGTACATAATGTAGATGCAGAGACAAGTACTTGAAGACATTGCTGCAATGATTGAGGGGATTGAACTTGAAGATGTCGCGGTAGAAGATCTCGAAGAGATTTAGCAACGCACGACGAACCTCTCAGCAATGAAGATCTAATCGAGTTACAGAATTATCCCATCAACGATGAGGAAGAACAAGTAGGAGAGAGAGTTTTATCTTCAAACGGAATACTTACAAAATGCTCTTTCAAAAATTTATTCAGGTTTGGACATATTGCAGAGCAGACAGTGATGAGGTGATGACTCATGATGACCATGTTTTGACCGTGTGTCAAACAATAAAAAACAGCGATGGGTGTTATGAACGTATTTTACAAGAACGTTAAAGAAACGCTACCCAAAAGACAATAGATGTATTATTCCGTAAAAAGAAAACATGTAATACTGCATAGTTTTAATTAGAATTAAAGTGATTGATTCAAATTACATGTATATTTTTGTA
The DNA here is from genome assembly GCA_002192655.3 of Mamestra configurata. Classification (NCBI taxonomy): domain Eukaryota; kingdom Metazoa; phylum Arthropoda; class Insecta; order Lepidoptera; family Noctuidae; genus Mamestra; species Mamestra configurata. Next base: position 2,688 of record NDFZ01004966.1, on the reverse strand, counting down.
TTAACTTTTGACTATGTATAAATCGGAAACCCCGATATACGCGAATTTCACTTAACGCGACTTTTTTGCGGAACGTATCCCTCGCGTAAAGCGGGGTATTACTGTATATTAGATCTATAAATGGGATATTTGAAGTTGCAACAAATGGACAGTTTTCGATAAAATTGCTACATGCTATTGCATATGCCAACTTTTTCGTTTTGCTAGCGGGTGAATACTTCAAGAAGTGAATCCGTAACCCGAGATCTGGTACAGTTTCTATAAACACTCGTAGTTGAGTACCTACTCAATAAAACCGCCACTGAGATACTCAGTAAATATAGCACCAATGATGTGCTACAGGGCCAAACAGAAAAGCTAGGCGGGCCACATGCGGCCCGCAGTTTAGATATGGCCTATGGCAGTGGCCTAAAGCATAGCCACCTGCACGGGATCATTGGTGGCAGCACATAGGTCACTCACTGCAGCTGCATGTTTTGGGGCACAGAGGGCAGGATAAGAGGTGGAGCATGGTTTGTGACTCGGCTCAACATCCAGACCCATACATGGGCAGTGAGCTATGACTGTGTTCGGAGGTGGTGGTCCACGTCATTACGTCATTAGTATTTGTGTTTGGGACATTGCTAACTTAAGTTATTATAACTCGTTTATGAATAAATAAGTAACTCAAATTAGTTTATTAATAGACCCTTTGAGGCCGACCTTTGGTCGCTGATGTTAATGACAGCGCGATTTTAAGGGTCATATTATCTCGGTCATACTCTGCTGTTTGTATCGCTACGACGTCGAGCAGTATTCCTAAAGTTCTAAATAGGTGAATGATCTAACTGCGTAGAACAATTTTTGGTAGCAATTTCAAATCCAAGGCCAAATTATGACCAGCGAAACTTGACAGGTGTGATACGCATTGAAAATATAGCTAACTATCTGTAGGCCATATAAATATTTGTTCCGTGCGAAAATCGAACCCGCGACACGAATCGCAGCAGCCAATTGCTCAACCACCGCGCCAACCGTGCTGGCTTTAACTTTTCATTAACACAAAACATAGGGTTTTGCGTTAATTAAAAGTTAGCTACTTCTTAATTTAATATTATTTTGCTGGGGAGTTTGTTGCGCCACTTCTTCTTCCCAGCTAAAACACTAGGAAGTGGTGACGGGCGGGCGTTTTGGGGGACTGTCTTTATGTAGAACTTTGACTTTCAAAAAGTGCTGGCATTCAGCCTAATTTTAAATAAATGACTTGATTTTGATTTTCACAGAGAAGTAGCGTAAAAAACCCTGACAGTAACTATTAAAAAAAATCAGTGTGTCTTATCATTGTTGTTTTAACATAATATTACTTCATGAAAATAAGTGAACTTTGATCTACAGCCAGAGAACAATTAATCTATACTAATATAGTAAAGCTGAAGTGTTTGTTTGTTTGAATGCACTAATCTCTGGATTGCTATAGGCTATACGGGAACGAAAAAAACGAGAAATGTGCATACAAAGTCGCTGGCAAAAGCAAGTATCAATGATATTACATACAATGAAAAGTTGTGCAAAATTAAGCAAACATTAATTGTATTGAGTGTAATGAATATTAAATACATTTCTAGAGAGTTATTATTAAGTGGCTGATAAAGCATCATGAAGGTGTGAATAATAATAATAATAATAAATTTATTCACCAAAATAATTACACACATATTACAGAAACTGAAAATTGACAATGTACAACTAAAATACTGGCTTAGAGTTTGTAATATGCATAGCTTGGGTTTTTTTGGATCCGAACTAGACAGGTAACACATAAGTAAGATAACAGTACACATTTAGAACATTTTACAGTTCAAAGATGAATATAGCTTGAATAAGAGCTTTGGGAATAGCCAAATGCTGAATTAGGTTGAGTTCGGCCCCTAAAAATTCTTAACGCTTAATAAACTCTGTATTTCTGTCCTTCCCTTATTTAAGCTTAATAACCAATCACCGTAAGATTATTATACAGACGTTATTTAGCATTACGCATTCCAGGTTGCTTAAGGCTGAAAAGCAGCCCCGTAGGCAGCATTTATCTGAATAACCATAATCTGTATTTCTATTATTAAAGCAGTGCTAAGCTAGTTGGGTTTGAAACAGCTAATTTCTGAATAAAGTATCACCTTCTGTATAATATTGTTACATAATGCTATTATTCAGATTGGTACTGAATAATTGTTTTTTTTTTTATCTTTAAACTGGATAAGATTCTATGTTTTACTAATTATTCAGCTTCTGAATAAACAATGTTATTTTTGTTTTTATTAAGCTTTTTTAAGTATAATAGAGAGTTTCTAACTCATTCAAATTAAAGACCACATTTGTATTCTTATAGCGCCCATAGCTTCATACCAGCTTAATTAAAATATTATTGGACGTATTAATTTTTGCGTTGTTTGCATTATGGATCGAAAGTCGTGGAAAAAACGTAAGAGAACCGGTAATATCAAAAGAAAATTGTTAAAAGAATATTTAAATATCAGCAGTGGTAATTGTCCAAGTGTTTCTGGTCATCAAAGAATTCGTCAAAATAGTTTGAACAAAATTGAACACAGTCCCAGCCAGCATGCGGGGTTGCCGTGTAATGAAGAGGGTTTAGTCCCCCCAAAAATTGAAACAGCATTGCGATTAACGCAAGAAGAGAGTGCATCTGATGGCAGC
>NDFZ01004965.1:202937-228720 GCA_002192655.3 Mamestra configurata | reverse complement strand
TCGACCTAATGTAAAATTTTAGCTAGGACCAAACGAAACTGAAAATACAAGGTGGGCCAATAGGTGTGTCCAGAAGGTTATAAGACCTATTTACTGTACTCATGTTTTACAAAATAAATCTAATCTAATCTAATCTAATCTAATCTAATCTACAAAGTGTACTTTTAACATAAGTTTTAAATTTTCTTTCATTTAGTTCTAATATGTCAGAAGGTATTTTGTTGTAACATTTAACACAATACCCCAGGAAAGAAGTGTGGACTTTAGCTAATCTAAAAAATGGTTGATCTAATTTGTCTTTATTTCTAGTATTAACATTATGTCTATCACTAATTTTACTAAAAAGATGTCGATTTTTCCGCACATACATAATATTTTCATAAATGAATTGGCAAGGGACTGTCATAATATTAATCTTTTTAAAAAGTTTAAGTTTCAGATTATAAAGGGCTCTGACAGCTCTCTTTTGTAAAATAAATATGGATTCAATGTCAGCAGCCCGACCCCACAGCAAAATACCGTACGACATAATGCTGTGAAAGTAACTAAAGTAGACCAAACGTGCGGTTTCTACGTCTGTTAACTGTCTTATCTTTCTAACAGCATACGCGGCTGAGCTTAGACGACCCGCAAGAGATGTTATATGAGGCCCCCATTGTAATTTCTCGTCCAATGTGATACCTAGGAAAACCGTTTGATTAATGAACTCCAGTTTTTCTCCATTCAACATGATGTCACATTCGCTACTTTTAACATTTGGTAAAGAAAATCTAATACATTTAGTTTTTTTTTTATTTAGAGCTGTTTACCGTAAACCAATTTTGGACCTGACGAATAGAACTATTGACGTTGTCAAGATTTTGTGAACGTCGGTCTATTTTAAATATTAATGATGTGTCATCCGCAAATAACACCATCTTTGGTTGATTTTTAAGTAATTGGGGCAAATCATTTATGTAAACTAAAAAAAGATGTAAACTAAAAAAAGGAATGGACCCAATATTGAACCTTGAGGAACGCCCATTGTCGTTTCCACCGTTTATCTGAACTTTAACCTGTCTGCCCATCAAGTATGAACTAAGTAAACCAAGGGCTCTATTCCTAATCCCATAGTGCTCAAGTTTCAACAAAAGCGTCTCATGGTTAACGCAGTCGAACGCTTTCGAGAGGTCGCAGAATATTCCAATGGCATCTTGCGACTCTTCCCAGGCGTTAAAAATGTTCTTTATTAGGGTGACACCGGCGTCAGTTGTACAACGCCCTTTGGTGAAACCGTACTGGTGTTCATGAAAGATGGAATTTTTATTAAAGTGACGTAACATCTGACTAAGCATTAACTTTTCAAACACTTTACTGAGAACTGGCAGAATTGACACCGGCCGATAATTGTTGGGTTCTTGAGAATCACCCGATTTGAACAATGGAACGACTTTACTGTGTTTCATGAGATCCGGAAATACTCCCTTGTCTACACTAGTGTTAAATATGACAGCTAAGTAGGGGGCAATAGTTTCAATGATAGATCTACAAACTTTTACAGATATTCCCCAAAGATCTTCTGTTGATTTAATTTTAAGATCTTTAAAAGCTTTTATAATGGCCTGGGGGTTTGTATGTTGAAACTTAAACTCCGATGGGCATACCTTTACATTCTTTCTAAGTAAGTCAGCAGCGAGCGTGGATGACGAGTTGAGAGCTTCTGTAGTTTTAAGAGGAATATTGGCAAAGAAGTTATCAAATTCCTGAGCTACCTCTGCGTCCGAGTTTATTTGGCCATGTACAGTATTTAAATTAAATTTAGTTTCACGCTGTTTCTTCCTACCTGTTTCGTTATTTATTATTTTCCAAGTAGTTTTTATTTTGTCGTCTGCTGATTTTATTTTATTGCTAATATGCAGAGCTTTTGCTTCAATGTGAGCGCCCGGAGCACACCGGAGCCCCATAAAGGGCCACGGACCGCACGATTCCCGCCTAAAGACTCCGGCAGGAGGCGTTTGGACCCCCTAGATTGGGCAGGAGCCGCTTGAAGGCAGCCCCGGCCCGCTCCAGTCTGGGAGCCAAACGTCGGAAGTGGTCCTCGAAGTTCCACCGGCTGTCCAGAATGAGCCCCAGGTACTTGATCGTCGACCCGACGCCGATGTGAACCCCTCCTACCGTTACTTGGGATCCCGTTGGTGGCCTGTTCCGAGAACCATGAAAGCTCATGGCTTCGGACTTGTGCAGGGCCACCTCGAGACCCAGTTGCCGGATCCTTCCAACGACTATCGCGATCCCGCGTGTCATAAAGTCGGTCGCCGCCTAGTGCGACCCCCCTGTGCCAGAACCAACGTATCGTCAGCGTAACAGATCACGCTGACGCCGCTAGGGAGGCCGGCGCGCAGCACCCAGTCATAGCCAATGTCCCACAGGAGCGGCCCGGTGACCGGGGTAGACGACGGCCCTATCCGTCAAATAGGCCTCGACCACGCGACGGAGGTAGATCGGCCATCCGGTGATACCGGAGTGCCTCCCTTTTTTTTTTTTTTTTATCGGGGGGAAATCCTCATGGAAATCCTCCACCCTGGGGCGGGTGGAGGGGTCTGTCAGACTCTTACTGACTAAAACCACCCCGGTGTTCCATCTCCCACCTACGCCGGGGATCGCGGGAACGTAAGCGACTTCCGCAATCCCCGGCTGGTGCCGGCCCGCCTCTGCGGGCCACCTCGCGTCGGCGAGGGGAGTGAGGTGTTTAACTCCCCTCGCTACGTCAAAGAGGGGCGCACGGGAACACCACGCGCCGCCACCTCGGGTCCGGATGAATGGGGGGCGACGGACATCCCCAAGTCCGCCGCCCCTGGACCCAGTTAGGGGGGCCGGAAGAGGGCAGCGTATGCCCTCCTCCGACGCCCGATGCGCCTGCTGCGGGCAGGGAGAGCGGTTGTGATCTCCCTCTCCCTTTCCGCAGCCTCCTTCTGCGCGATAACTGTCTCGCAGAAGGAGACCACCGCGTCCCAGGACTCCTCACCGCCGACCATAGCATGGACTACGGCCGGCAGCGAGAGGTCACCGCCTACAACAGAGATGAGGGCACGGCGCGGCTCCTCCCAAGCTGCACACTCTGCAAGCGTATGCCGTGCCGTGTCCTCCCGACAGTCGACGCAGTGGTGGCATCGAGCGTCCGGCTCCCTGCCTATGCGACACAAGAACCTCCCGAAGCAGCCATGCCCCGAGAGGACCTGCGTCGCACGAAACGACAGGGAGCCGTGCCTTCTCCCGAGCCAGAGGTCGAGCACTGGCCGGATGGCCTCGATGGTGATGAGGCCGGCGGTAGGGCTCGAAAGCCTGTCCCGCCATTCCGCCACCAGGACCTCGCGCAGCTGCGACCGACGCAGCTCCAAGTGTTGCTGCGTCAGTCTTTCGCCGCGCGCCCGCGCGCCCTCGCGCCACCTATGCAGTGACGCGAGCACTTTCGCCTCCAGGTCCCACGGCGGAGATCCGGCCAGTGCGCAAGCCGCCTCGTAGGAGATCGTGCGATATCCCCTGATGACTCTGACGGCCATCACCCTCTGCGGCCTCCGCAGAACAGTGATGGTGCTGGCCGTCAGGTCAGCCGCCCAGATCGGGGCCCCATAAAGGGCCATCGATCGCACGATCCCCACGTACAACCGCCTACAGGCGGTGCTCGGGTCCCCCAGATTGGGAAGCAGCGTTGACAGCGCCCCCGCCGCGCCCAACAACTTGGGCGCCAGCCGCCGGAAGTGGGGGCCGAAATCCCACCGGCTGTCGAGCACCAATCCCAGGTACTTCATGGTGGACTCGACAGCGATACGGGCCCCCCCGACCACAATGTGCGATCCCGGCGGCGGCGCTCGCCGGGGGCCATGAAAAACGATGGCCTCCGACTTGTTGAGGGCCACCTCCAGGCCGAGGCGCCGTATGCGGCTCACCACCTGTGAGACCGCAGCCGTCGCCAGCAACGCTGCCTCCCTGTGCGAGCTCCCCCGGGCAGTGACCAGTGTGTCGTCAGCGTAACACACCAGCTGCACTCCCGGCCGGAGCTCGCCCCTCAGCACCCAGTCGTACCCGATGTTCCACAGGAGCGGGCCCAAGACCGAACCCTGCGGAACACCGCACGACATGGGGCGCTGGTATCTGCCATCACGTCCCAGATAGGTGACACACCTTTCCGCCAAATAAGCCCCGACGACACGACGGAGGTAGGGAGGCACTGGATGATAACGCAGTGCCTCACGAATACAACTCCAGGGCAGGGTGTTGAAGGCGTTGGCGATGTCAAGAGACACCGCATCCCTCGTCGTGAGGGCTCTCACACGCATGATGGTGTTCACCCTAGAGCGCCCCGTGTGGAAACCGAACTGGTTCTTCGCCAGATCCGGCCCCACCGCCAGAGCAGCACGATGGGCCGGTATGCGGACGGAAGGTCCGCAGGGCGCCCAGGCTTCTTAATGAGGACCAGTTTCTGGTCTTCCAACATAGTGGGAACTGGCCTCTCTCCAAGCATGCGCTTAAGAACCCCCTAATCGAGGCCCGAGCCTCCAACGCTAGAACCCAGGCTTTCTCAGGTAAGCCGTCGGGTCCTGGGGCGGTATTTTTGGCCTTCAGCCTGTTTACCGCCACTCTCAGGATAGTACCCCTTTGTACGACTGGTTGTCTATAACTTTAGCGCCAAAACTTAAGAGAAATAAAGCCATAAGTATCACGAAAAGAAATTAATTACATTATTTATTCATCAATAAACTCGAGTGCAATCGATAGTCTTTGTTACGAAAATTGCAAAAGAAAATATGTTTGCAATAACCACATCAAAACCAAATCAACAGATTAATTAGTAGGTTTTTCAAGAAAATCACAATATCTGCGAGTGACTTACCTTTCTCAATCGATTGCAGAGTGCTTTGACACTCTCACGCTCTTGCAACAGCTTGTCTCTTTCTGAGAAAGCCCAGTCTCTTCGCCTTTTCGATACCTGGAATAAAACACGTGGTAGAATTTCAGTGATATTTTTACTATTATGTGAAGAAACAAAGGTGGGTGCTTTGTGTTTTCTTTGGTAACGTTTGTGGAGCGTATGAAATGTTCAATTTATCAGAATTGTGCCCGAAACCATCCTGATGGGAAGAACATTTGCAAGGATGTGTATTAAACTGTAAGTTGTGATTCTGAACACTGAAGCGAGCATTCTTCTGTTTTGCTAAATCCAAGTACAGTCGAACAAGCTATTTGGTATACTGGCAACACACAACGGCCCAGCGTCGTTCGTTTTTAGCACACAACAGCTTCATATAAGTTAGTACCTCGGCCTCTCTCTGCGCGTCGTTGAGTTCCGCTTGCAACCGGTCGATCTGCTTGCGTAGTCGCTCAAGCTCCTGGTTGGCTTGCTCCAAGTTGTCCACGCGTTCCTTGTCTACGGCGTCCACCACCATGCCCACTAGACCTGCAAAAAAAGGCATCATATTAGGTAAAGCTACTCATAAAGCTCTCGTTTATTTTATTACACAAAGATACACATTTCAGTTACAAAATTTGAATACGCCGCGTCGCGCTTCACTTCGAGACAGCGCAACGCTTCGATACGTCGCTGCGCCTGCGACGCCAAACAACTGCATAAAACGCACACTTTATTACGCAAAGAAGTCAGTGTTGTCTGTAAGACCCTCCCTACTACTCTCTAAGCCCGAAGTCCGTAGTTTTGGGCTTAGATACGGGCGCATTCAAGTCCGTATCACCTACGGACTTACGATTAGTTCCGAACCCGAACTAAGAATGAATGACAACACGATTTGACAGTAACTATCAAATCGTGTTGTCATAATTTCCAAGTGGTTAGGTGATACGGAGATCGCTAAATAAATGCCACTAATTTAAAAACTTTGTTTGTATCAGTCTCACATTATTGAATTTCACAACTCTCGTCGATCGGTCTCTCCTCCTGTAAATGAGGCTTTATGGCTATAGAATTAAGGTTGATATTCTTACCTTGCAACTTATCCAATGATGGGTCATTGGAGTGTTGTCCGTTGAGAAATCCGTCATTGCCCACACCACTTGCGAGCCCCAAGTGGTGGTACGCCGAGGTGTCTTGCCTGAAAAAAAAGATATCGATTGTATATCAAATCAAAAGCGAACTTAAATCGGTTGGAATCGATTACAAATGAAATGGATAGTGACCAAAGTAGGACACGGTCATATTCTGTTACTGATTTTCAGCAAGTGAGCATATCTTAGTTCTTGTGATTTTGTCTTTACATTCATTTAAATTCAACAGCACTCTTTTTCAATTTTAATCGAAGATCTCGATTTTAAATCAACCTTACATATTGTCATAGTAAATTCCCACTAAAGTTCATGTTATGTTGAATATTGCAAAGAAATTTTTCATGGAACTGATGGACGCTACAGACGTCGACATTAAACTCGTAGCTATTTTCTGGGCGTGACTTAATTTAGATAATTCTCTCTCTCCCACATCACGTTTTTTTTTTTTTTTAATCGAGATGAGTTTGCTCTAGACTCTAGTCTATGTCATAGATGACAGTACGTACCTGGACTTCCCTAGTGTGGAGGGGTTCTGTGGCGTCTTGAGATCGGTGCACTCTTTGATCGCGCGGTCTCTGTCCACCAGCGCCGACTCGATCTCACGGCGGAGACTCTCCGCCTAAACAAATCATAAATATGGAATCATAGACAATGGCGCGTCAATAGCAAATAGATTAAACCTAGAAAGCGTCTTTATTTCGTAGCAGTGAGAGGCCACTTTTAGAGTTGACATTTTTATTGTCCTGCAAACATACCCGCTCCATAACTTTTCGTCCGTATGTTCACAGCAATAATTTTGAAAGGTAATCAATATGCTAACGCTTGTTTAATAATTTTAAAAACACATATATGGAAGTCCCGCTGCTTTGGGACAACTCGGGACCTGTCCATCATCTCGAAACCTTGACATAAAGAATTTTTGGCTTTTTATGCCTTGGCTATTCAAAAATAACATCTACCTGTAGTGCAGTAGCCCTCTGTTCCTCTCTGGAGGCTTGCAACGCGGACTCTAGAGCGGCGACACGTTTCAGCGCAGCTTGCAGGTCGTCCGATAGCTTCTCCATCTCTTTGTGAACTGTGTCTCTGTTGAAATAAGGTTCAAATTTGACTTTTGTAGTTAATGATAATAACACATCAAACTTTAGAAGGGGACTGTGACTGCATTGAAACTGACAACCAACTGCACAGCAACTGCGGGGTCTGCAGCGATGCGCTGCCGACATTCCATCCGTATAATAGTTTTATGGTAGACACAAGATAAATGTGCAATAAATATATTGACTTTCTTAACCTTTTGAGCGCCATAGTCACGTATACATGACAAGCAAGCGCGTGCCCTGTACGCCAAGCGTCACAAATATGTGACAAAAAGTACGAGGAATTTGTGGCTTGGCGTCGGGGGCACGCCGATGCGTTTATGCTCTGGCGTTCAAAAGGTTAATATCAAAAACAGAAATAAAAACTTAAAGCTCTCCTGAATCGACTTCAGTCGTGATCCTTTACGTTCTCTAGTAATGAAAAACGTTTCATGGGAAAGGTGTATCGGATTATTCAGTTCCCTTCAAAATGGTTGAGCTGAATGGTGCTGATGCACGCGTCATGTTCGTGAACGGGCGCCGTCAGTGGAGACTGGTCATCCTTTAGTTGCCACTGCCTCATTTTTAATATTTGATACCATAAATTGTTTTTTCTTTCTTTACATTGTTCTCATATACAGAAGCAACAAGGTTAATGTAATCAGGAACATGCAAATAGCTTCATGTTTTTGTCGGACTGACTTTGACAATTCAAAAGTACCTGATAGTGGTTCATTTGAAATAAATGCTTTGACTTTGGTCAAAGTACTTTTTTGCAAGTTTATCTGGTAGTGTAATGTTATTAAACTATTCCTATGGTGGTTACCATAGGAATAGTTTAATTGTGTGTTGAGCTAAGGAGTGGAATTCGCTGCCGGAGTGTGTTTTACTGATAGCTACACCTAGAGGGGTCTTTACGTCTAAGAGTGAATAGGTTACATCTAGGCAAGCGTGTTCCATTTAGTTTTTTTCATACTAGTCAAATACCCTATGGTGGGTAGTCGGTTGAATATGGTATCAAAAAGTATCAACATTAAGTGGACTTCGGCGCTCGACGTTCTATATTAACTGTGTGATATATGTATGATGTAATTCCAAATATATCTTCGCGCCGTAACGGTTGTTTCATTGGACTGATCCTGGCATCCCTATTATTCTGGAATGTATCAGTTTGCAGTCCATATGCGATTCGTCTGTTTAGACCCCAAACTTTTTTTTTTAATCGTTGAATCTCACCTCTCGCTCATGATAAGCGTGTACTCTGCCATGGCGGCGTTGCGTTCGTCCGTGAGTCGCTTGATGTCGGCTCTCTCCCGCGCGCCGCCTTCCCACTGCCGCACCACGTGCGCCACCTGCTGCTTCAGAGCGTTGCGCTCGCGGATCTGTGCGGAAAACAAACCAAATATTATAATTTGAACGCCATAATAAACAAGCAAACGTTACGCCCCGAGCAAAATGTAGTAGATAGTAAAGATTAACGTTCACTACAAACTCCGTTAAATATTTGAATCCGGCTGGAATGACCAAAAAAATATCATGGTGTTGTGCTAAGATAGCTCTTTTGACATTCAACTAGATATTTAATTTACCAATGTGCAAATAAAAGCGCTAAACCACTAAATCGCTGTCCTAAGGTATAAAAAATTGCGGCTAATCAGATTGCAAGATTAGCAAAATGTTTCTGAAGATGGATAAATAGATTGTTGGTTTTTTTTAAGTTATAAAAGCCTTAATCCTCGTTGAATAACGAATTTTACAATACCTAGATTGTTAAAAGTTGTGTGATACAGAATATTGATGGTATTTATTAATTACTCAATTGTAAAGTAAGATCATACTAACCACAGCATTCCTCTCTTGCGTCAAATCGTGGCATTGTGTTTTCAGTCTGCTGTTCTCTTCTTGAACGATTCGTAGCTTCTCTAACGTAGTGTTGTGTGTTTCTATGAGGTCGTCGTATCTGAAACGAAATAGGACGCGTGACATAAGAACGTGGGGATAAGTGTCATGAGGCGAAACAGACTGTAATCACGTTGTTTTATCAACCTAGGGGGCGTTCAAGTATTACGTAACAAAATTTAGGGGGAGGGGATCTTGTAAAACGTTACGATGCGTTACAGGGGCGGGAGGGGTGTTCGAACAACGCGTTACGTAACATTGTTTATTTATTTAACCCTAGCTGTCTTAACATATTTTGGAGTTACACAGTCACTAAACAGTAGTGATTTTGCCAAACAAAAATGAAACGTCAAAATTTGTCTTGAAATGACATTTATTCATTAAAAAAAGTAAGTAACATGAGAGTAGTAGAGACATAATTTTGACTTTTAGGTAAAAATGGTCACTTGGGTATTATGTAACGTTTAGGTAAAGAAAAACGTTACGGTGCTCTACATGGGGGGAGGGAGGGTCAAAAGTCTTCAAAAAGTGCGTTACGTAATACTTGAACGCCCCCCTAAGGTTAATAGTCACTTTCAACCTTAGTGAAGTTTCAATTTGCCCTGATTTACTGCCTAAAGTGGTAATTGGAATGTACAAAAAAAAATGTTGCTTGTCAAAATTGGACAGTGTTCTCATACAATAAGTGTATACCAACCGCTGCTTAAACATGGGTATGAGTTAAACCAACGTTTGGTTTATCAAAAGACACTGACCTCTTTTGAAAGCAGTCAAGTTCTTCCTTGAGCGCCTCGTACTTCCTCAGCGTGTGAACCAGCGCGTCGGAGCTGCCCTCGGGGTTGCTGGTCTGCTGCAGGTGCTGCACCTCGCGCTCCAAGCTGGGGAGGTAAACAATACGTCATTGACTACATTTGGATGGGAAATCTTGACATTTTAGAGGTTGAAAGCTCCTTTGTTTTATTTATGAATCTTATTGTTTTTAGAGCTCCAGAAGCCTTGTTTTACATACAAAATTAATTCATTATAATAACTTATTTCAAATGTATTCAAAGCACATTATGTAATTTGCAATTTCTTAAATCCCTGGATGATTCCGGGAGTTTAGAGGTTTTATCAACTTACTTCCTCGAACTTCAGGTAAATATGCTCTACCTATTTTGTCTCTGGTTATGTCGGACCCCTATCGACTAAAACCCTACAGTTCCTATCGCTACTATGAGTCGGAGGGTCAATATACAAGTCAATTCGCGCGCACCTCCGACAAAGCATCCTCTTCCTCTTCATCCTCTCTCCTATTAATAATAAACTTTGCTGTGCCCGACAGGGTCCATAATTGATTCGATGTTTTAACATACCAACTGTTATGTATACACATTATGGAATGCAATAAAGTATTGAGTATTGAGTATTGAGTATTGAGTATTAAAGCATCGAAAACCTAATAATGGCTTTTGCCATCGTGCATCGAAATATCTCAAACTCAACTCAAAGCATTTATTTCAATTAAACCATTACAGGCACTTTTGAATAGTCAAGGTCGGTCTGTCCAAAGAGATAAAGCTAATTACACGTTCCAAAGCGTAGATCTCTATGGAGAAGAACGTGCAAGAATCTCCACGGACACTCTTTTAAATCAATGTTTTTTTACAATGATATGGTTACATCATTCGTGTGAAAATTATACAAACATACATATATGTGAGAACGATGTAGTATATCAACTTTGCACTCATCTACATAAAATGATTCCACCTTTATTATAGACTAGCTATTGCCCGCGACTTCGTACGCGCATATCCCGTTTTTTCCGTTTCCGTATAGCCTATCCTTCCGTATAGCCTTCCTCGTGAATTTAGTTAATATTTACAAAAAAAAAACCGACTGGTAGTTCCAGAGATTAGCACGTTCAAACAAACAAACACTCTTCAGTTTTATTATAAGTATAAGATACATACTTCAATTACCGTAGTTTCGTTGTTACCTATTTTCTTTTTATGACTGGTTTCAAATAGCCCAAAATAGGGAGAAGTGAGAGTAGACAGGCCTTAGTGGGAAAATCCAGGAGCGAGTAAAATTAAAAATTCTAACTGAATAAAAAATATTATAACTAGCTCCTGGATTTCGGAGAATTTTTGGATTTACCGCTGGTTGTCGTTGAGCAGGTCGCTGTACTTGCCGCGCAGCGTGCTGGCCTCCTGCGCCGACACCTCCAACTGGTTCATAGCTGCTCGGTGCTGCCCGCGAAAGTACTCCAACTCCTGATACAATACCAATGTGTTAATAAGACATTAACGTCGAAGGGTCAGATGCACTAACGGCCGTTCTCAATAACGTATCTACCTTTAACTAGCTGTCAAATTTGACAGCTAGTTAAATTAGCTACCAACAGTAGCCGAAACGTCATATTTGTCTTTGTAATATGACGTTTCAGCAGCTGTTGGTAGCTAATTTGACAGTTGGTTAAAGGTAGATACGTTATTGAAAGCGGCCGTAAGTCTTCAGGTGGGAAACTTTTAGAATTCATATAAACCCGTCACAGATTCATAATCCAAATGTAAAGGGCTGTAGTGACAGCCTGTTGACAGACTCTTTTGTAGTTTGTTATTTTCAGGGTCTTTAGCAGCAGCGGACCAACCGCAATAATGGAGGATTTTCAGTGACATTGCATAGCCGCTATAAACATTTTTTTTTATTGTATTATGCCAGCTCTTCACATTAAACAAAGGCCTATTCATATACAACTGTTGGCATTCCAAGTCAGAAAGCGTTTATAGGATAAACTATAGTACCCAGTTGTAAATAAGAAGAATATTGAGTTTCATAAAAGTTATAGCGCTGTTTCTGTTAGTCATACATGTTGTCATTGTGCACAATCTTTCTCTGAAGTTCCATTTATTATACTAACGCTTGAGTACTTTACTGACCCATTATTCTGGGGAAAAAATGAGGTGTGGGGTGTCGCACAGTGACAAGCGAACTTCAGCGCCGCGTTAAGTTTGAATAAACCTGTAGTATAAGCTGTTGTAATAACTCACTTTCATAACATGCTCACAGCGACGCGACGTCTCCGTGTGCTGCCGCCGCAACTGATTGAGATCGTGCAGCGCCTTCTCGCACTGCTGCTTCAAGCTCTCGTTAGTCTGTTTACTGTTAAATAGAGAGAATGTGTTGTTGTAATTATCTTTCAAACTAAATCACTATCGGTTCATCCATTTAGGAGCTAAGATGGCATAGATAGACACACATATACACACGTCAAACTTTTTTTTGGTCCAGGGATACAAATTGTAATACGGCTTATTACACGAGGATTGTTTTTCAAGCTAGAATAACAAGATTGTGGTAGCTGGGATTCATTAATCCACTCAGGGAGCTTGTCTCTTGACAACTTTATAAATGAATCAGGACTATCCCCACTTTTGTTTGTTTCAAGTCAAGATATCAATTTCTTACTTCAAATACTTGCTATGTTTAAACCTGGCATTGCAGGTAATGCAGACTGATGTAAGAATCTGTGGGCCTAGCACGAATCACTATCGAAAAAACATTATTATTATTGTTCACTGCTCTTTTAGTAAATAAGCTCCACTTTGTTGAGCTTGGAGCTGCAACTTCCTACTTGAGTTCTAAGACAATTTTGGGACTTCTAAACACACAACACCAACGTTATCGTATCGAGCTCTCGATACTATTTCGAAAGTGCTTCGTGCTTCCGACTTTCGTTGTATGCCGTTATCGTATCGACAACTCGATACGTTTACGATACGAAACTTAGAAATATTCGTGCTAGGCCTACTGCTCTGTGAATAGTTTCGGTACAACATTTCACCAGTAAGTTTTAGGTCAAGACGAGCGTATAGTAAAATCATAATAGGAAATTTGCATGCATTTTTTTTATTTGCAAAATGATACACGTATTAGCTCTAGTAAACAATTATGAAATCAAATTTTAAATACCATCATAAACGATGAAGTTATAAAGCTTTAAAGATGACAATTAGAAAGAGAAGTCCGATACGAACTCTGACGTCAAATACTATGTCGCCTATACAGCTGCCATAGGAGACGGCGTCTTCGCGAGAGAGACAGATATATTTGTTTAGGTTTAAAGAAACTTTATTCTCAATAAAACATACACAAATGTCACTTACTTGAGAACAATAAATTAATGTTAACAATATAAAAAAGGTTCGACTTCACCTCTATATGTACAGTTTCACAAAGACGACCCACCCAACGCATTCATTTCTGTGAAAGTGTTTTACTTGCTGTTAAATACTGGCCGAGCTGAATTTTGAATGCATTGAGTGAGTGTACATTTCTAATACTTGATGGTAATTTATTATATAGTTGCACTCCTTCAAATGTAACCATTTTTTTGCCATAGTTGGTTCTAGTTTTAGGTAGCACTATTAGGCTCGCTCGTCGTGAGCTTCGTTGGCTGACTTGTCGATATTGGGTTATTATAATGTTTGTGTGTATTTTTTTGTTAAGCACTTTATATAAAATAGTTATATCTCGTTTGTTTTTCGATCAATTTTGATTCTCATTGCACTGTTAGTATTATATTTTTGTATATTTTTAGATAAACTGTATAGATAATAAATATTTCTTTCATGCATATTCCCTATTATGTCGTTTAGTAAACGTTTTAAAGCTGAGAATCAGCACTTTTCGAACATCAAAATTACATAAGATTTAATGTTTCAACTGTAGTTCTGTTTCTCGTAGTATTGGTTCGAGCTCAGCACGTTGTACTCGCTCGTACTGCGTAACTACTAGCACGCACCTGATGACGTCATATTGCAGCGGCTCGTACGGGCCGCTCATGACGTGCGCGCCGTGCGACTTGACCGTGTAGTTCTGTTTCTCGTAGCATTGGTTCGAGCTCAGCACGTCGTACTCGATGGGGATCGGGATGGTTGGCAGCTGAGCGGTGGTGTGGCGCTCTGTGCTCACGTAATTGTGGGATATTGATTCTGGAACAACAGTTTTTAATTTTATTACAATTCCACAAAGCTAATACTGACACAACTTAATTGATACATGACAGAATAAAAACAAGGCTCAGTAGCAATGAGACCAGGGAGTCTAGTTACTATGAAGTTTTAAAACGATCATGATTCCGCTCGAAAAGAGAGAGAGACGGTGCTATACATAGCGAATAGCACTATCCCTTTTACATCATTGGAATTGGATGGCATTAGCACGTCATAGTATGGTAGCTGTGGCTGCTTTGAAGTCAAACTATTAACCTAATCGATTGCTGTTTTGAGCTGCAGAGTTATGTGTTTTTATTCAGTCTCTAGAGTATGACAACCAAGATATATAATCTGGTTATAAAATTGGGGTTAAATAAAAAATAAATAAAGCTTTATTTCTCTACACATTTACAGAGTTAACAAAAAATAAATACATAGAAGTATTGAAAAGTATTTGCTTGTTTATGTAGGGTAAAAAGCCTCCTCCAACTTGAACCATTCTTCGCGGTTATTGGCAAAATTGGGCTTAGTCAGCTATAACTAAATAACTAAATTTGCAGAGTGAAAGATTGAATTGTACAGATAAAACGTCTAAAGGATATTCTTAGCCCATGATTCAATAAATAACAAGGAGGAAATAATAAACAACAGCAAATTCTTCAACTGAGGAATTACACCCAAGTGTGGAAAAACATAATTGTGTTATAGTGTAAGTAAGGATATTTATTTTTTAATCAAACCTATAGTACATTGATTTAGATAAGACAGTGTAATACAAGATTATCTGTGACTTATCTAATCTCATAGGTTTTGAGGGCCCGCCCTTATCAAGAACCTTAAGATTGATAACCTGTGTATTTTCCATGCTGCTACATCTTATGTATCATGGAACAAATATACCTGCTTACCATGGCTCAAAGGACCAGGACCAGCATGTCATTGCCATCATGGATTAATTGAGAATGAAGGATAGTCCTATTCAGCTGTTATAACGAAATCATGATGGCATTGGCTCGCCATAGCACCCTGTTGATGCATATCACACAATGTTAAAATTGATCTAGCGAAAATATCTAGTTCAGTTTCCTCTCTCAAACTGAAATGTTTACTTCTAACCTTAAAGGATCCTTATTTGCAATGTGAAATAGATTTCATGGAATTCATTGCATTAATTTATAGTGCGTGCAGGTAGAAACTTTAATGACATGTGTAAACGGCATGATTTTGATCCTTTCTTAACGGGTGTGTCCTCGGCCAGAAAGTGTCTGAGCCTTAGCTTTTTTAAATAAGATTTTGGTTGTTCGGATTTCTATTCTTGTATTGTATATGACATGTGAATTTAGTTTGAGGTTGAATGTTTTACTTTTTGGTACCTGTGTTGTGTTTTTCACACTCTTTCTTTCCAATCTGCTTTATAGAAGTGCATAATGCATGTGAGACTGACAGCCAATTAAAAGTCATCACTTTTAATTGGCTATCAGTCCCACATGCTATTTTTATTCTGTTTGTTTTAGCTGTAAGTCATCCATAGTTGGTTAATAAATAAATAAAAATAAAACGAATATTAATATTCGGACGTCGGTAAAAGCTGACTAGCTTGCTATACTTACCGAGTTTTAAAATATAAATAAAATAAATAAATAAAATCTCTTTATCTCAGACTTTTTTTAGGCCCATAATATTGTTAGTAGTACAACTTAAAAACTATGTTAGTTAAAAATAAATATATAAATATAAAAACAACGTTTTTTTTTAAATATTTATTGAAAAAGAATTCATTCTGTTTTCTTTTTTTTGTTTTACTATGTGTTTGTTGCTGTTGTGTTGTGTCTGTGTTGAATAAATATTTTCTATTCTATTTTATAAATATTTCCCCAGCAAAACAGTTATTACATCTTTTAATAAATCAAGTTTTCAATTCCAGAATGAATGGAGAATAACAAGTTAAAAAATACTCACCATTACTGCCATTACTCTCTAAAGATGATGTCCCAGATGCCATAATATATCTGAAAATAATGATAATTAAAGCTTAAAATAAAATTTTAAACAATTAAAACAAACACTTAAATTTCATAATCATGGTGAACCATGTGAAGCTACTATGTCACAACTACATTACTACATAAGCAACCTCATTGGTTATATTTTACACTATTACAATTGCTTTTATTTTGACAGCTCAATGACATTGACATTCTTAGGGGAGGTCTATGTCCAAAGAGGTCATCAGACTCAAAGGACTGGTTTCTATTTACCATCTTTAATATATTTCAACTATACCATGATAAGTTAAACTAATTGTCCATTACAAAAGTGGGCTCTATAAGGAGCAGAACAGGATGTAGTATTTGTAAATGGGTTCCTGCCCCCAATGCTGATCTCTCTCTATCACTCAAAGGTTTGCTGGGAGAAAACTCAACTTTGAGTTAACCTCGCCTTTGTACGTGAACTTTATTGTGACTGTTTTATAATATAACTTGATTTGTTGTACAATAAAGAATTATAAATTATGAATGATTTTTGCACCAAATGTCTTTTGAATGAATCAATTTTGATTGTCAGGTGGAATCTTCCTTCTGATTTTGCTGGGAAGAAATGGCACAACAAACTCCTCAAATCTATGTTGCCGAACACAACATAATAAGTATTTAATATCATCCTTGTTAAATTTATGCAGTTTTAAAGCAATAATGCAGAGGTGTTTTTCTATTTTGTAAAGAGTCACTCATTTGTCAAACCTATTTAACACTTCATATTAAAACAAGTGTAAGGTTGCAATGACCAATGACATTTCATGATTGTACTTTTGGTCACTTAAGGTTGCAAACAGCTAATGTTTGTTATAGATAAAAGATATTATTCTTCTACATTTGATAAACTATCAACTGTCACCAGTCATATACATATCATATAGTAAATCAGTACTAACCAGTACATAACTAGTTCAGAGTTATTATTTATTGATAATGACAAAAACATAATATTGAATGAAAACAAACATAAAAGGAAATCAATTGTCAATAGGTATTTACAGTGGTATAATGGTTCATTTTACAATTTTAATTCATCATTACTCTTTCATTTACTTCCTGTTATATTATGAACATACTGAACATAACAACTTAAGCATTTTTTCTCATTAACTTTGTGACTGATAACCACTTTTTATACATATTCATAGTTATTGTCAGTGTCCCTGGACACTCAATACAATGAGAAGCCAGTAAAAACAAATCATTATTACCTTATTGATTAGAATTTAACATCCATTGTTCCACTTCACAGCTATACTTTGGGCCCTGTGTAACATATAACAAGATATATTAAGGTATATCACAATAGCATGATTATAAACAGATAAGCAGCATTGCCTAGTAAACGAGATTACTGTAAAATTAGAATATTTACTGGGGTCAATCCACTTGACATATTTTCTACGCTCTAATGACTATTACAAAACTGCACCGCAAAGCGGGGACTGTTGCGATTGCACACGACGAACAACGAAACATGGAACACCTTCACACCACACAATTATCGACTAACAGTACACAGACACGGTCTATCAACGTCGCCGCACACCCAAATCACTTATCAAACACAGCAAGCGCAACAAAAAACTCTCCTTTCGCTATGAATATGGTTTTCACGGCGATAGAACTGTCTACGAACTTATTTCACAATGTAAACATATTGAGTATTACCAAAGCGGCTCATAATCAACAATGCGCGTCCCGATTCACGAGTATTTGTGTAAAACAAAAGCAATAATAACTTGAACAAGAAAGATAACACGTATTATCGTCACTAATTTGCCAACATTTCTCGTTTCTATACCTTTTTTAGCAAGGCAAATGAATGAATGAATGACGGACGTCGTCGGACATATTGAACCAGTGTCCACCACCAGTGTCATCAGCATTAATCGGATAGATAACTTATAGTTTCCGGAAAACTGAATCGTCAAGTGAAAAATACGGGTATTGTGAACCAAATTAAAAGATACTGTTTAAATAAACCTGAAAAGAACATTAAGTTGCTAAGTATTTTATATTTATAACAGTGCTGTTGCAATTTAGAAAGAAGATTTACAAGATGGACATAACTTCCTATGAAAACCCAGTCTGTGTATCCAAAAAAATTTCAGAGCTGCCTGTCATCCGAACTGTCAGTAAAAACGTTTCAGGTACAAAATATTTTGAGGATAATGGGAAAATGAGCATAAAAAATTTTTACCACCTCTGAAAGGGCCAAAAGGACCATTGAAAAAAAGCTAGCGTAAAAGGACCAAAATGGTGTACTAAGTACGTAGTAGTGCGCCCTTTTGAACTGTAGTAATACATAAGTATTTCAGAACACAAAACACAAATACTGTAACACTATGTAAGGTTTCTTGTAATAAAATTCGTCGAGACACTTTTTTTTAATTCATAAAATAATTGGTCTTCATTTCAATTCAATCCTTAATTTTTTGCTCTGGAATCATTTCACGAGCCTATTTTATTAGCTGTAAGATATAGCTTGCGTGTTTTTTAAAAAACGCGGGAGACCGTTTGCAAGGAAGTGTTCAATGTACTAAAATCGTCTATACTTTTGCAGTATACGGTCTCATCACAATCGATGCTACAGCTCGGCAATCGTAGACTATGATTGGCTAATAATAAAATAGCACAGACAATCTATTAGACGAAATACAACATGTTTTATTCCGTAGCGGAATACTGAGCTTTGATTGGTTAGTGGTTACGCGACAAACATATAAAGATAACACGCCGTATACATAGTTAGATGGAGTACTATTTCGTCGTACAAATAAATGACACGCAATAGTGAAGAACCAATAAAAAACGAGGCGCAAATACGTGTTTTTTTTATAAATTAAGTGGTCAAACACAAAAACATTTCCTCGTATATCATTTGTAACGGTTTGCAAAACAGTGGTGTGTTTTAGCAGTGAGTGATAACGTAAAAATCGAATGTTTTGATGTCGCGAGGCATGACCACGGCATGACTTCCATGCCCTGCGTACCTACGGAAGGGCGTGCGGTGCGAATTACGTTTACTATGAATGATTTTATCTCTTTCTAAACTCGAGTGTCTGTGAATGACCGAGTGTAACAGCGAGCGTACCAAATTATGGATTGAAATAGTGTTTGTTGTTGATGTATTATGATTATTTCGCAAAGATAAGATTTTTAACATTAGTGTTATCGTGTTAGTGAGGAGTCGCCGCGGCTCTGCCCACGGAATAAATTCTTATGGTACTACGTCGGATTCGTTACGCCGTTCGATTTATCATAACGAGGTACTATTTACGCACTATATGGTGATTATTGTAAGTATTTTTAGTCGTGGCGCGTGTCCGTTGACGGTGTTTTACTATTCGTCGTTTATTAGGGTGACTTTCATCATTGGTGTAAACAACTTCAAGGTTATCGGTTGGCATGTGCCAGAGTCGTTAGGTGCGGGACTGGGATGCAGGAGTGATGTCGGCGGCGGGAGGCGGGGGCGCGGGCGCCGTGGTGCGCCAAGGGCAACTGCGGAAGCTGAAGACGATGAAGAAGAAGTACTTCGTGCTGCGCGCGGAGACGCCAGAGTGCTCGGCGCGGCTGGAGTACTACGAGTCGGAGAAGAAGTTCCGCGCAGGAGTGGCGCCGCGCCGCGTGCTGCCGCTCAAGAGCTGCTACAACATCATGCGGCGCCTGGACCTCAAGCAGAAGCACGTCATTGCGCTGTTCACGCGTGAAGAGCAGTTCTGCGTGGTGGCGGAGAACGAGCAGGACCTGCACGCCTGGCTCACCGCCATCCTCAAGCAGCACCGCACTGAGGACGCCAGCGACGAGCTGCTGCACCCTATACGTAAGTGCCAAAACTTTCCTATCAAACTTTCCCACAATGTTTACAAAAACATGAGTAGGTACATGCTGGAATGTTTAAGGTTATGTAGTTAACAATGTCATTTTCAAGTGTAAACTTCTTTGAACATTCACTACATGGGACTGCCTTGGCAAATGTAAACCATGCTAAAATTTTATAATTTCGAATACCTACATTCAAATTAGTTTCTAATTATTTTGTGTACCAATAAATACTGTTGTTTGTCTGTTCTTGCAAAAACATGGCTAAGTATTTGCCTATACTATTTGCGAAATCTCACATAAATTCATAAATGTTAAAACAATCTCACAGTTTGTAGATTTAACTCAACACATAATTGGTATTTGTTTGAATCTCTTGATTCATTTAATAGTTAAATATACAAAAATATTATTTATAAGCAATTGGTTCAAAGTCATTCCCATCATTAAAGTACTTGTTATGTTATGTTGAATGAGAATCTACAAATATTTCCTTTTTTGTTAGCATGTAAAATATAACTGGAAACTTAAATAAATATCTACAGTCATAATGAATATGAATAACATCACCCCGTTTGCTCATGATGGGAATAGTTTAGCCAAATACCCAAGTCCATCATACTAATTTAACTAATTTGCTTCTAGAAGGTACAGAACATTTAGCAATTTGGATTTTCCATTCACAAGTTGATGCATTCTAATTATATTTTAATCATTTTAATATAAATGTAGAGGCGGTGGTCTTACATACAAATTTTTACTATGTCCTGATTGTGAATGAAATTTCTAGCACATTGAATAACAAATCTAATTTTATAGAAATATTATTATATGACTATGAAAACCATTTTCCTGATATACCTAGGTCCTAGGTACTAAATTTCGAGCTATTGGTAGAAATGTATGTATGTAGTATTGATAAGCTAAGCATGAATTCAAATCTGATCTGATTAAGAATAATTTGCTTTAGTTTGGGGAATTTATCATAAATTTAAATCATTTGGTCGGAAACAATGTCATGTCAGGCAGTTTAGAATAGAATAAGTTATTTTTTAAGTCATACACTAAAAAAGATCTGGAAAGATTATTTTATATATTTCATCAGCTCTGGATTCTTCTTAACTTCTTAATTATTTTGTGAATGTGATGAATAGTGAATCAGTAGTGCTATTCTATAAAATCTCAACTGCGAAAACTTAGGTGAAGTGAATATGAAGCAGTGAAATGGCTATATGAGCCAAGGTGAAAAGACGGTTCACTTCATCTCACTCCACGAAGAGATATTCACAGAATAGCTTAGATGGTTCTCAGATGGAAAACAAGATATTCTGGTACAATATAAATTGTATCTTATTAGTTTTAATTAACTAAATGAACTTCGCACATCAGCAAATAATTACATATTGCAGCAACATCTGACAGAATGGATGGACTCTGTGATTTCATTAACACAAATAATTTTCCAATTCATCCACAACACTTATAGAAAACCTTAACTTTTCTTTTTAGACTGTTCATAAATGGTCCTTTTTGCTTGAGCAAATACTTGAGTATGTACTAAACCATAGAGTAATAATCATAAAACATTGATTGTAGAGCCCTAATGGCGAAACAATCTAAAAACTCGAATATGAACGACGAAACTGCGTAGGAATCGTAATTCGCAATCTATTGCGTCTTAACGGAAAAGCACGGTTCACGGGCGGAGCCGCGGGCGCCGCTAGCTAGACAATAAACAAACATTAAAACAAAATCCTAATAACTTACTTCGCATATACAGACAATAATAAGCGACTGCGAACATGCCATAAAAAGGCCCTGAGCACGATCATGTACTATGGAAATTTAGGCGGGTACGTAAGAGCGGGTGTCGTTGACCCCCGGTAATATTGTGATGCTGTGGGTAAACACACGAATACAATCATTAATCTTAATACGAGCTCGTCGGAAACGAGTGACGGCCCTTTTCACACGTTACGATTGTAGGGTTGTAAGGGTCATCGCTTGTTTTGATTTTTAGATCGAGTTGCGAATGTTTTGTTTAATTTTCGCTGTCCGTAGTTACTGAAAAATGCTGATATCATTATCATTCTGTCATGATTAGTCATTAGTTGCTCGACGTTTACGTTACGGGGATTTTTTTTATTAGTATTTTAGCAGACTACATTGACGCGGTTCGTCCGATGTGTTGTGGTATTTTTACGGTTTTTGCACTTGTGACGTAGCAGGCGGTCTAGCCGCGGGGCCCCACGGTTACTCGGTCGTATGGAGCGAGCAATCAACTCAGCCTACCGCAGTCCACAGGTCTCTCGCATCTCGCCCCGATATTCGTCACTCATTTCCTTGGTAGGGGCGGCAAAATCGGGTCTTTCGCTGACGTCAGGATCTTTAGACTGTTCGAGAGCTTGAGCTAGTAAACAATTCCTATACATTTTCTAAACTGAGTCACTATTTAAGCCTACGATTTCGGCTCTGATAAATGCTGGGGCCAGCCGCACCTTCACCTCGTTATCTTAGGACCGTTACTTGGTGTGCTCCTCAGTTAAAGGAGGTGCCTAATCATGGCATCATTAGAAAAACCCAGCCGTTGCAGACTGTGACGGAGTCTGCCCCATCACAGAAGTTGAACTTTGTTTTAGGGCCTTAGCTCGGACTCGGGAGTAGCTCTTAGAATTTTAAAGGAATAGGTTTTTTAATTTATAAGGCAAAAGACGACACTTCGAGCTCCTCTCAGTTCCAATTCCTTGTACGTTGTAACATAAGGCCGTACGTTTTGACATAAGCCTTTAAACGCTTATATTCCAGTATTATGGTAATCTTAAAAGTCTTCCACAGTCCTTTAGCAGCATTGCTTTTTCCGTTTGCCGAGTAGGCTAGCAGGAGCTCGTGGCAAAATAATAACAGCCGCATGGCTCAATTTTTTGAGGTATGTGATGCTTGCCGAGGTCGCTCCGTGGATTGGTGGCCATCTATTATACAATTATCGAGTTTGAGACTCCTCCGTGCTTCGGAAGCGCGTTAAGCCGTCGGACCCGTTATTTGGAGATCATTGACGGTCGACAGAGTACGGATAGTCAGAAGTCGGAAAATCACCCTTTTCAAGGGGCAATCGCTCCATGTAAAATACTGGTATTCAGCTACATCCAGTTAGACTGGAAGTCGACCCCATATAGTTAGGAAAAGGCTAACTGAATGTTTGCCGAGTAGACTAGAAATAGTTTAAATTTTCTAATTTTCCGTCCAAACTTGCCCTTTTGCCAAAATTCAAGGACAATATTTAAATAAGCACTTAGATATAAAAGAGCACGCACACACAAACTGCTGTCCACGTCCACTCATAGGTCACCGCGTGATCTCATATTTGTTTGCTAGCTAATTTGTGTGTTTACCAGTGCAATGATTAATTGTATTGTTTATAGTGATGTCCGTAAACGATTGTGTTTACTGAACGTGGCACGTGAACTGAAAACATAGCAACGTGTAGTAGAGGTACATATGCGAGACGTTTACCGATTCAATTGAAGATGCTGTCTTGTTTTTCTTCAGAGTATTATAAATGGATGGATAGAAATAGGGTTGATCTTTCGACTTATTGTTAAGTTGGCTTTCAGAACTTGTACACTTGTACTTGTACTGTGTGAACTACGTATAATGGGAAGTTGGCAACGGCGCTGTTCTGTAGGCCCTTTCATAAGATGGACCTACGACCTAGGGAAGGTCGCGTGAATCTGCGAAATGCGAGGTTAGCATTCCGGTTGTTTTGAT
The DNA here is from genome assembly GCA_002192655.3 of Mamestra configurata. Classification (NCBI taxonomy): domain Eukaryota; kingdom Metazoa; phylum Arthropoda; class Insecta; order Lepidoptera; family Noctuidae; genus Mamestra; species Mamestra configurata. The sequence goes on along the minus strand of NDFZ01004965.1, from coordinate 205,101 downwards.
AATTTTGGAGGTCTTAAGTCCAGTAGTCGTACCTTCTGCTGTTAAAATGAAGTCATATTTTACAGACCCGACCATGTACCCAGTTTCATATGATCTGGTTCTTTCTAATGTCAGCAAAAGATAGCCTTGGTCTTGCCTTGTTCATTCACAAATGTAAACAAACTGTTGCTTTGTATTTCTGCACGGAGTTCCGTTGCCTACGCACTACGCATCGGATGACCTTTGTTGCGAATTGATGCGCAGAAGCGCGAATAGTTCCTGTGTTTCATTTTGTTTCTTCTTTCCTGGGTATTTCAAAGAGATGGTAAAAGTAACCTGGAAGGTATCCCATCATCCTTTCAACCGTGAACCACCTATCATCTGGCTTTTTCCCAACTGCGTGCATGTTGATGGTGTATTCTAGTTTAGAATACTCTTTATTATGTACACCATATAAGTTAGGTACAGAAAATATAGATGAGGAAAACATTACATAGGGTGACACAATGGACGGCCTTATCGCTAAAAGCGATCTTTTCAAGACAACCTTTGGATGGATTTTAGAGAGAAAAAGGAAAGACACTCATCATCTGCCTAGCCTTTTCCCAACTATATTGGGGTCGGCTTCCAGTCAAACCGGATTCAACTGAATACCAGTATTTGACGTGGAGCGGCTGCCTACCAGACCTCCACAACCCATTAACTAGGTAACACGGTACTCCTTGGCAAGACTGGTGTCAGATTATCTGGCTTCTGACTATCCGTAACGACTGCCAAAGATCTACAAATGACAGCCGGGACCAACGGCTTAACGTGCTTTCCGAGGCACGGAGGAGTCTCGGTATGTTAAATGGTCACCCATCCACAGACCAACCTCGGCAAGCGTTGCTTAACCTTGGAGATCGACCCGTCCGGCTGTTATAATTTAGCCACGAGCTCCTCAAAAAAAAAAGAAAAAAAAAATAAAGAGGTAAGATTTGTATTTTTCAATGTAACGAATAAACATAAAAACTACTGAACCGATTTGAAAAATTCTTTCAGCAATGGATAGCTACATTATCAGCGAGTAACATAGGCTATATTTTATCCCCGTACTCCCACGGGAACGGGAACTACGCGGGTAAAACCGCGTGACGTCCGCTAGTATATAATAAATACATAATAGATTAATGCATTCATTGCCGGATGCAGTATTATAGATGGAACGACTGCCTATCTGATATTAACAACCCAGTTACTGGGTAGATAAAACCAGCCCAACACCACCCAGTATTGGCGGAAACGTATCTTGCTTTTCTGTTATCCACCATGATTCCGTGCGTCAAAATTCATGACTGGTCCTAGAAAGAGTGATATCACTTCAAGCCATAGATATAATTAAGAAGAAGTTTTTTTTTTATATTTCTATGCTTCAAACCTTTATGGAGAAGGCCCACAGTAAAATGTTTGTAACTTTCATGCGTTGATAGGATGATAATGAACTACAACAACAAATAATTTCCTTCAACAGTCGGTGCACAAGGACAGTCAGCTGATACATTGTTATCTTATCACACGTACCTAACTCACTTGTTACGCTTTTGATTTTAAAGAGGGTAGGCTGATATCTACTGTTGTGATTTTATAACACACAGTCATCCTAGTGTAGCCCAAAGCCTAGAAAATTCCATAAGATGACCCTAATTCTATGAATTCGGCCTTGAACGCGGATACTGCTGAATCCTTGAGAGGTTTTTCCGCAACAGGGAATATATTTCCCAGACCATGACAACAGGATTCACTTTTTTTTTTTTTTTTAAGTATAGGATATCATCAAATGACTTCTTCCGCTCTGGGTGGAGCGGAAGGGCGTGTCAGACTCTTACTGACTAAAACCCATCCGTGTTTCTTCTAAAGCCCTTTGCGTTCCAGGGCCGCGGTGACTCTCTTGAACAAATTCTGCAACCCTGGCAGGCTATGGCCCTAGCGGGCCCAGTCTTCTATGCTGACATCTCTTTGAGGCGCGCGTGAAACACAACGCGCCATCGACCCGGGCATGGTGGTGATCGGACAGCGAGCCACCCAACGCTCGCCGTCCGCAGGCCCGCGCCTACGGTGGCCGGGGATCGCCCTGCGACTCCCGACGCCCGGGGCGTCTTCTCCTGTTGCGGCGGTTGGGGCGAAGGCCTTGCCTTTCCCTCGCGCG
>NDFZ01004965.1:176624-201926 GCA_002192655.3 Mamestra configurata | reverse complement strand
AAATCATCAAATGACTTCTTCCGCTCTGGGTGGAGCGGAAGGGCGTGTCAGACTCTTACTGACTAAAACCCATCCGTGTTTCTTCTAAAGCCCTTTGCGTTCCAGGGCCGCGGTGACTCTCTTGAACAAATTCTGCAACCCTGGCAGGCTATGGCCCTAGCGGGCCCAGTCTTCTATGCTGACATCTCTTTGAGGCGCGCGTGAAACACAACGCGCCATCGACCCGGGCATGGTGGTGATCGGACAGCGAGCCACCCAACGCTCGCCGTCCGCAGGCCCGCGCCTACGGTGGCCGGGGATCGCCCTGCGACTCCCGACGTCCGGGGCGTCTTCTCCTGTAAACAGGATTCACTTCCGCATTCTTCCCTGCATCTGCAATAGCTAAGCTTATCCCGTCATTCGCCCGAAAACCCTACGTATTCCAACCTGTTCGTCGTGTTTATCACCTTTCTAGACGGAAAACCTCCCGACACATTCACGCCATTCTAGGCCGCGTAAACAGAAGCGTAATAACAAAAACAATTGCGTCATAAGAGCTGTTTATCTGCGAATCACCTTATATAGTAGCTAATGAAACTAATTAACGTGTACCGTTCTTTCTAACATTGCGTTGAGACTACAAAGGTTCATCAACATTTAAAAAAAAAATAATAATAATAATAACCCTGTTCCCGATACCGGTAGGCTACTACTACTACTTTTTATATTTTTAAATATTATTATATCTTTGTATTTTAATATTTAAAAATTTAATTAGAAGTTTATACTTTGAATAAAGGAAATAATAATAATAATAATAATAATAAACATTTATTTCAGATATAATCCATATTTAAAAATAATCACAACACACAAAAAGAAAAACAGTTAAGGACACAGTTACACATATTAGGGCGAGGAGGATCTGTCCACTGCTCACAGTGCACTATGCGAACGTATCCAGTGGCGCAGCAGTGGAGATCCCACCTGGCCGCGCTTATAATACTGTTGCTACTGGACCTAACACGACTGAGCAGTGACGTTTATATTTACTGCGCCATCATTCAGTTGTCGTAGATGGTAGAACTTATCGCTGTAGATAAACAATAGTACCAAAGTTATGGCGTAGATAACTCAATCACTAGGGCCTGCGATGATTTTAATGGAGTTATTGATGCACTGGTTCTGCTGATACATTTTTATAGATCTGAAGTAAAAAGTACATGTTCGGCTCTTTCCGTATGAAAACTTATCGTAAATGGGATGGTTCGGGCCTTTGTGTGGTCCTGGGTCGTTCTTATGATGCCGACAGTTTCCCAAACTTTTGAGTGACCTACTATTATCTGAAAGAAAGCTAGAAGTATACAGAATCCTGATTCCCTAGATTAAATTATCGGGGCTACTGAAGATACCTCTGTCAGTAAACGTCTGTCCTCGCTACAAATTGAACAGTGATTCCTTTTGCCTTCAAAAACGAGGTACAAATCCGTACGAGAAAGCAGCCAGTCCTGTAAAACTACGTACTAAGTACTTTTTCTATTTCCCTGACATTATCTATTTCATAACAACTTATCGCAACAAAGTTATAAATGGTACACGATGATGAATAAGTCTAAATCAGCTTGTAGGTCAATAGGTCACAGCTGAACGCTAATGACCTAGGCATTGTATAGTTATATATCTAGAATAGCGCGCTTGAGAATATTCTGCGAGGTATCAAAGCTGTTTTTGTTCGAATACTTCAGATGTTTAGATCTTTGTTTCCGTCAGTTTCTTGCTAATAAGTAATTACTTAACTATGTTGGTATGTTGTTAGCTTTTCTATGTGAACTGTTTTATGATATTTTAGATCTAATTTTGTAATTGTTACGTCATTTATGAAATTAAGTAAATATAAGTGTTGCTGCCCTTATTCGGGTAGAATATATTTATTTTTAGTGGTCGGTATCTAATTAGGCATTATGTTTATGAATTACTTAGGTATTTAAAGTTGTGAACAAAACAAAATTTTTGCAATATCTAGTAAAATATAAAAATAGGCACAAAAATTTATTACATAGTGAATGAACAAAATATATTTACATAAACTATAGGAAAATTATATCAGAATTTATTTCATAAATTTGATTTAGAAACGCCGTATTTCCCAAGTTGGTTATTTTGCCTTAATAAACGTTGTTTATAGGTAAATAATAAATAATTTTAGCATGTGGCCATTTCATGCTACCTACCAATAATAAACGTGTTTGTTTGTTCACAATAGGTACCTACTTAATACGTACCGATTCACTGGCGAATGTAGGGTAGATTGGATGTTGCGGAATTTGTTCGAAAGAGTCACCGCGGCCCTGGAACGCAAAGGGCATTAGGAGGAACACGGAGTCATTTGATGATTTCCCATTCATAAAAAAAGGGGACGTATAATCCTATACGTCCCCTTTTTTTTATGAATGGGAAATCATCAAATTACTCCGTCGAACAAAGGTCGAACTGGATGGTCAGCATAAGTTTAGATAGCTCATACATCAGAATAAAAAATAGCTTATAATTAATATTTTTATTTGTATTTATTATATTATTTATATGTATAATATATTATTTAGTATATATTATTTTAATATATTTTGTTTTTATTTATAACAGAGGGTCTAGCACGAATGTTTTCGACGTATAATAACGTAACATTTTACTAGAATAATACAATTAGTTGATTAATATTATAAGTATAATACTCGTTTCCCACATACCTACCTAATATTTATTTGAATTGGATACTATATTAATATTTTTGTTATGATACAAATTGTGTATGTGGATTGTAGCTTTTTAAATTCAAAATCATTTCAAAATTCACTTATTACCTGTTACGAGTTAATAGGGCATCAAAAGAAAGGCCGTATTTAGGATTTAAATATAATGATGTATTATTATTTAGCGGATTTTAATGATTAATGATTTATTATCCTTCATTTAGATGAGGAAGGTCGTGTGACGCGTCCGCTAAGACGCTAAGAGAGTATACGAACTAAAGCAAAATATCAGGAATCTCTCAAGTTGATGCAGAGGGCTGGAATCGTTCTCACACATAGTATTTGTATTATGCTGTATCGTTACGATACGCCAAAACATTTGTGCTAGGCCCTCAGGAGCAAGTAGATACTAAATTATATGCGGGCGGAGCCGCGGGCGCCAGCCAGTGCTACCATAACGTACTAAAGTCCTTTCAATCTCAAACTAAAACAACGATATGGCCCTTTCCAGAACACGTATGGCAGGTGAACGTCCAGAAGAAAGGGCTGGGCGCGACGAAGAACATCCAGGGGCTGTACAACCTGTGCCTCACCGACAAGACGCTGACGCTCGTCAAGATCAAGAGCCACAACAACGTCATCAGCGACCTGGGCCTGCTGGAGCGAGTCGAGTACTCCTTGAAGAACATTCGGAGGTTTGTATATACAACCTGGCTTAACCAATCTGCTTAATATTGAGATCGGCTTCCAGTCAAAACCCGATGTAGCTGAATACCAGTATTTTATATGGAGGGGTTGCTCTGACCTGCACCACCCAGTAACTGGGCAACACGGTGCCTCTTGGTAAGACTGGTGTCAAATATTCTGGTTGTACAAATGCCAGACTACTTAGTAAGTGCATCAGGTGAGATAGTAGTCGAACGCGAGTCCCTATCTATAATAATAAAAAAGTACAGCTGATTGTCTGGAAAAAAAAACTTTTTTACAAAAAATACAACCGACTTCCAAATATTTTTTTTAGTTCCGACATTTTAGCGGTTACCCCACAACTAACAACACCACTGGAAAGTCACAAAAAAGCAAAACACGCAATTTCGTTTACTTGAATGATATATTTTCTATTTCCTCCAGCTATTTTGATTTAAAAACCAAACTACTGAACCGATTTTTTCTATGGTACGGAACGTATGTCCTTTAACACGAAAAAAAATCAAATCGGTTTATAAATGACGGAGTTATGAGGTAAAAAACAAAAAAAAATACAACCGAATTGAGAACCTCCGTTTTTTGAAGTCAGTTAAAAAAATCATCAAATTCTTCCCAACCATTGAAACTCCTCGACCACCAGATAAAGATAAAAGAATAAATGAAGCTCGACGAGTCTTGAAGAAACGATTAAAGCTGAAAACGTTTGGAATTATTCCGTTTATTTATCGGATAGCGACACGTGTGGGTTTAATAGCATTGAACTTGACCAAGTTAGCATCCTCGCTTCAAGGATAAGTTGGAGCGTTCAGCCAAGGCCGCATGTTTAATGCCTTGAAGTTTCGATCCTTCTAGTATCTTCTGGATTTTATTGAATGATTTTTCCATCGGTTTTGTGGAAGGTCAAGTTTATCAGTCATATTTCCTTCCCATTAAATAATATTACCCAAAGGTTGCATACAAGGATAAATGCAGTATTACATTCTAGTTATGCCACCTCTCTTTAGTGATTAATACTTATTTTGTGAATTGTAGATATTTTTTTAATATTCAGTAGTATTGCGGTTTTATCCTTAGTATAGGAGGGAAAATTCCGGAGCCGTTATCGTAACGGGATAAAACACGAAATCAAAAAGTTACGGACACTTGTACCGAGTTGGACCTTTGAGTATGTCCTTAAAAATATTCTGCGAAAAAGTAAAAGTTATAACTAGGTACTATAAATTCCGATCACTAAAATGATTGTCGATTAGAGTGAAGCTACTATGCGGATATCAGCTGTACTGAATTGCTGACTGAAACTTATTTTTCAGGGATAGCATTATTAGTATTACAATAGATTTATTCTTCAACTAGGTTTTGCCCGCGACTTCGTCCGCGTGGAATAGTTACTTGGGGCAGACATTTTTATTTTAAGATTATGAAGTTTAGTAAAGTTTCAGTCAATGCTACTAAACAGAATGAAAACATAGATAAAGATAGTTTAACGAATGTTCGACGTGATTCTTTGAATTAGCATAACTTTTTTATTTATGAACCGATTGACATGAAACAAACACTAAATGTTAAGCTTACCACAATGTTTTAGTGAAAACCACGTCTAAATCGGATAAGCCGTTTCTGAGATTAGCGTGCACGAACGCACAGACAAACAGACAAAAATTCTAATAAGATCATTGTTTTGGGTGCTATTTGCGTTGATAAAGTCCCAATAGTATTTTTTCTCATATATCTTCTATGTACAGACAGCGATCCGTTACATTTTTATTATATTTATGGGTTTATACCTATATAATATATATGTATATATATATATATATATATATATATATATATATATATATATAAGCTAAATCTCGGAATAGGCACGAACGATTTTCATGAAATTTAGTATGTGCTGGGTGTCGGGGGCGATAAATCGATCCAGCTAGGTTTAATTTTAGAAAAAGTTTACCAAAAAAAAAATCCGAGCGAAGCTCGGTCATCCAGGTACTATTTGTTTATACATCTATTGAAAATGAGATTCTGGTTATAGAGGTCGTCAAAACACAACTTCAAGTTACTGAGGTCCAATGCCTAAATTATTCGTGGTTTCGTACTTTAAGAAAAATAGGTTTTGGGCTCTGAGGGGAAAGGAACACAAAACATTTTAAACATATAGATATTGAGGTTGTACTGTAGTAAGTACTAAAAAGATCCAAATACTAAATCTTGTTGAGGAAAAAAAAAAATTTTTTTTTAATTATTTTGTCCTTATTTGTTGATAAAGTTTACCTCGTAAACCCCCAGCGTTGAAGTGATAAACAAATGATTAATTAAGTGATGATTGTTGACACGTAATTATTTACATATTTAGTGACGATAGTGCAGCGGTTAGACGCGGGTGATTGCGTCCATTGCTGATTGATAATATCAATGAAAGCGATAGATAACGTAACTGCATATTGTATGCAACGTTATAAGCTCGTTGATTTAGTTAATTGATTAGGTATAACTACTGAAGGATCGCTTGTCGATAAAGGCTTTATATTTATATATTTTTGGAACATGGAGGACTTACAGCTAATAAAAATAAACAAGAAAAAAAGAAACCATAGTCACCACAAAGCCTTACGTATAGACTTACAATACTAATTTATGGTGAGATCACAATACCACAGAACACACTGCTTTAATTAAAATAAGATGCAATCTTGGTTTGAACTGAAATAATAAAAACAATTATATAATCTACCACTACTTGAAAAATTTGAGGCTTAAGCATCTTCTGGCCGAATTCACACTAATTGTAAATGGATCTAAATCATATTTCTTGCATATGTCACCGGAAAATTGCAGACTCAGTAAGATTGTAATAAATCTCTATTAGATTATAATTCCTCGATATATTATGAAAAAATCTTTTTGCATACAATTAATCCTATCCAAATTCAATAGTTTCCAATATTTCCGCGGCTTATTAAGAAAAAATAGTTTACAATTTCACGCGATATTTTACAATGTTACGGCATTTGCGATTTTCCGGTAACACATATATATTGATATCATTGAAATTACTGCTTGCACGCACAATATAACTGTTCCGCCTATAATTCGAAGATATATGAGGTACACGCATGGTCGTATTAAAACGAAATGCGTGAGATACCTAGTGGTCAAACGCGTGCCAATCAATAGAAAAAATTAAGTCGTAAGTTTTTTTACGGAACGCGAACTCATATAAACCATTCAAATAATATAACATGCATTTTTCTCAGAATGATGATTAATTGTTTTCAAATCCTTGTTTTATTTGTGTAACGGATGACGTTAGTTTTCTCGGAATTGATCCGGCGTACGTCTGTGTGAATGTGTTCGTTTATTCACAAGGTTTTGTACCTGCGTAAATATAATGATAACCGCAAGTGCTTAGGTACGTTTTGTGGCTAAATGTAAGAAGCAACAAAATAATAATATGAATCATCATCTGCCTAGCCTTTTCCCAAATATATTGGAGTCGGCTTCCAGTCAAACCGGATTCAGCTGAATACCAGTATTTTACGTGGAGCGGCTGCCTACCAGACCTCCACAACCCATTAACTGGGTAACACGGTACTCCTTGGTATGACTGGTGTCAGATTATCTGGCTTCTGCCTATCCGTAACGACTGCCAAAGATCTACTTAATAACAGCCGGGACCAACGGCTTAATTAACGTGCTTTCCGAGGCACGGATGAGTCTCGGTCGGATGTTAAGATGGTCACCCATCCACAGACCAACCTCGGCAAGCGTTGCTTAATCTTGAAGATCGACCCTTGCGGCTGTTATTATTTAGCCACGAGCTCCTCCAAAGAGTAATATGAATAAGGGATGCAAATTTCGTTAAGTTTAATATCATTTTATTTTTCTATTTAAGTTTGTTATTTTGTTCGTCTTTTCAGACAGAATAAATAGCTTTCCTTTATTTCTTTGTAAACGTCGAAATCTCAAGTATTATCTGGCATTTTTAAAATTTTTCCCATATTGAAATTGTGTCTACTGATCAATGCTAAGACCAGCCTTACACACAAGTACGCCACTTTTGATACAGAAATTTATGAAGCTTTGGTGTACAAGTCCCCCAAGTACCTTTGTCTTCTTCAGTTCCATGACACAAAGCCTTAAGTGCAAAAACTAGATTATGAACATTACGCCTTAAAACGCAGACTTTAAAGTTCAATTTAGCTTAACTGGGTTATTGATACTAAGGCATTATTGCAGCTTTACTAAGACCTCTTCTTAGCTTTTTCTTCTTCAATTCAGGCCTTATGTGCAAAAAAGAAATAAATATGGAACCTTAAAACGCAGAGATTAAAGTTCAATGTAGCTTACCACAGTAATCGGTACTAATAAAGACATTAAAACCTGTCTTTTTATTGCAGATGTGGCGATTCCGAACGTTTCTTCTACATGGAGGTGGGGCGGCAGACCACGACCGGCGCCGGAGAGCTGTGGATGCACACGGATGACTCCAACATCGCGCAGAGCATGCACTCCACTATATACCAGTATGTTTTATCTATCTATCTTGCCTATTTCGTCACACTGCTGGCCAAAGGCCTCCTTCTCCATTTTCCACAGAAGACTGTCCTCTGCGGTATCGAGCTGTGCACCGTTTGTGTAGAAACCAGCTTTTTCTTTTCGATTCGCTGGTCAACTCCTAGATCGTTTGGGCCCCGTAGTGGCTTTGTTAATTGCAGCATCGATGGCATTAATTAACCTTTAGAACGCCAGAGCATAAACGCATCAGCGTGCCCCCGACGCTAAGCCACAAATTCGCCATTCTGTTTGGCGTACAGGGCACGCGCTTGCTTGTCATGTATACGTGACAATGATCCCCCAAAGTACAGGTGTATGCACTTGGGACACTCTAACGTGTGGCTCATGTTATGAACAGGGGCACCGCATTCACATTGAGTATACAACGGGTTTATGAAACCCCATTTCGCCAAGTTGTGTTTGCAAACGGTTCAAAGCTTTTCAAACAAGCCATTGTAGTTCACTACGTTTTTTTTAAGGATGGGAAATCATGAAAAATAGATTCTTCCGCTCTGGGTGGAGCGGAAGGGCGTGTCAGACTCTTACTGACCAGAACCCACCCGTGTTCCTCCAAATTAATGCCCTTTGCTTTCCAGGGCCGCTGTAACTCTCGAACAGTTCCGCAACTCTGGCAGGTCCTGAGATGGTCTGAGCTCATGGTTATTAGTTTTCTTTCACTTCCTTCCTACCATTCCAGTGCGATGCGCGACTGTGCGAAAGAGACAGAGAACGAGCGCGACCACATCGTGCTGCCGAAGTCCGGCGACAACGCGCCGCCCGCACGACGACAGTCGTACTCGGACGGCCGGGCCGGGCGCGCCGGGCTCACCAACGGTAAGTCGGGGGAGATGGAGGGGGAGGGGTTTGTGTATGGAGCGAGATTCTTGGCCATTTTTTGGCAGGAGTTTTATTTGTGTGTATCGGGTATGTTTTGGGGGAGAAGGGAGATTTTAGAGTTTCGTAAGGTTCACTAATGAACGCGGAGTAAAGATTCATGTTACTACGGGTGCGTACACAATTTCTCGGTACGACACGGAAAGACTGAACCATGACATTTTTTGTACCATTGTACATTGTAGAATCAATATGATAGGGTCACAATTTATGGAGGGGTTTATTATCTCTCTAAGTATTTTATAAACTTGGTATTATTTACTCCGTGTTTATTAAAATGAGTAAATGTCCTAAGGCTTATGATGAAAACCACGATGGGAACTTGTAACGCGTATAGGGTTGCCATCACCAAAATTGCCGACACCAGACAAAATCTTAAATGCATTTGACTGAAATTAAAGATTTTCCCCGGACATACCCTAAAACAAAACGTCATTTTAAATTAAAAAAAAAAAACATTTTTGCCCTCCAATCTAGGACAAATCCGGGGAAACCCGGACGGATGGCAACCCTAAACGCGTATCAAGTACGTAGCCATATTTTAGCGATACAACCGCCTCTCGTCGTGTTTTTACATTTTAGTCCTTATACACATTGAAATTGTGTCGTTAATTTGATTTTCTGTTTCTTTCACTGGAATTTGTGTGAAACCATACTCAACATTCTTTTTTTAAATCTCGCTCCATACACAAACAAAAGAAATGGTCATGTATTTCGTAACTCATGTAGTTAGACCACATTAGTTCGTATCATGATCGTCTTAAGGGCTACTTTCCTTTGACAAAACATTAGTACATGTAGTTTAGTATCTTTTTGCTTGCATTCATGTCACCTGTAGAAGTTAGATGCTTGTCTTAGTTTAGATTTCTTGTAGTGAGCAGTGACTAACATTTTGTTCGACGTCAATAATTTTGTCAATAAAATTTTGTGTAAAATGTGAAGATTCTATGAAGCAGAAATGAGCCCTTACATCTAGAAAAAACCATTTTGAATTGATTTAACCAGTATCAAAGTAGTATTCATGGTTTTTGACAGGAATATAAAAACGTTTTTTTGTGTACTTGTGATATAAATGCGTCGACATCTAAGTGAATGTTTAACAATGTCGGATTTTAATGTAATCACTGAACTCAAGATAAAAAATCCACATTAATATAGACCTTAATTTAGCTGTCACCCAGTGTTACTGAAAACGAGCATTTAAATGTCTAGTTAGACATCATTCATGAACTACTGTCTACAGAAGTCAAAGTGTAGTTAGTGAAAAAAAGGACACATGTAACAGCGACAAGTCATAGGAAAGTGAAGTGTATTTGTGCGGATGTAAGGGCTAACCTGGCAGCGCTCTCTTGCAGAGAAGGGCCTGTGCGTTGGCTCGTGCATTAGGCAGTGTGTGTGTGCCAGCGCCACGTACTCCATCGACGAGCCGCTGCCGCCGCCGCTCAACGGTACACACCCTGTATATAACTGTACCACTGTTTACCTGGACCACCCTGTACTCAGATACTACTGGTTTCGTCACAATGTTGCTTTTTATTGTTGGTTAAGCTAGTGTGGTTTAATGCCGTCTTATATGTTGTTTCAATTGTTAATGGAACGAAATAATAAATACATTAATATATAATAAATAATATATACATTTTTATCATAGAGGAGTGATTTTTCAAAAGGCTTATTTTAATTTTTGCTAGAAAAAAATCTATGAATGCCATGGACACAGTCATGTTAAAAACTCCTTTAGTTCAAATTCCAAAGAAAGATAAATGAGAGCTACTTTACCTAAAGACTATATAAAAGAAAATACTACATCAGATTTATTTAAATAATTAATAATAATCAGTTTAAATTAGGTGTGATATTGACGACGACTACAATAAGCGTGATTCAATTTTATGAATGGTTGAGGATCATAAGTTATTTACGGAAATGGCAAAAAGTGTCGGCAAAGATGTCAATGTTGCTGCTATTGTGGATTATATTATTATTACCCATAAATCGGTTCATAGGGGCACCACGACCAAGTTTTGTTCTTGATAATGACATAGCAAGTATATCTTTGGTTTGCGTACAGATTTAGTAATTTAAAAATGATTTTCTCCATTACTAAAAATGTTTATCATGGAAATAAACCCCTTTGAAAAATCACTCCTCTTATAGTCAGTGGTTTAGCATTTAATCTTATAAATTGAAAGCCAATACAGAGTTCCCTTGGGTAACCATACTAAGATAGAAGCAGTTCCGCACTGCATCCGATCTGAATCCGTGAAAATACATTCCGAAGTACCTAGTCATATAACTATTTGTTTGGTAGTTTACGCATTAGATCCGACTTCCGACTTCCGTCATCCGATTTCTCTTCGTCATCCGTGAGTCTCCAACTCGGAAGAAATATTGACGGACCAACGAAGTAGCCGTAGTACTGTTTGTATGAACGCTTTCGCATTACCTCGGATTCAAATCGGACATATTCGCGCGATACGACGGCGGGCGTGTTGTGGATTTGGATCAGAGATCGGATTGGTGCATAAGCAGTATCCGAATTTGGTCCGGGTTTTTTAGACTCTTGATCCATATTTTCACTGATTCGGAACGGATGCAGTGTGAAAAGCAACATCCGAATACGGTCCGAGTTTTTTCACTGCAAAATTTGCTCACTGCGAAAAATACTATGAGTGTACTGCGCAGGGAATATTTTGTTTCTTTCCAATTGATGTCAATACAACTTCTTTGCTTAGATTTGCCTGGATTTTTACCTGACTGCCCCAGTATAAGTTTTTAATGTCACTGTTCCGAGTCAAAACCTGGAGTTGGGTTTGATCGGATAGCAGTTAAAACAGAATCAGGGCCCGTGTCATAACGATTTAGGGCGGGCTAAAGTGACAGTAATAGTCGCATTGCACACTGTTCAAAATCACTTGAAAAATCAGATGAAACCTGACGTTTTTGTCAAATATTGGTCTGCTATAAGAGTGCACGAAACCCCACAGTATAAGCGAAACCAGTAGCGTCTGAATATGAAGTTCTCCAGTAAGTTGAATGAGTATGCTCCCTGACATAGTCAATAGTCAGTTTGGCGATAGGATCCGAGGAGACTGGACATGTGTGGATTTTGATTTATTGATAGTTGAATGATAGTCACACTTTTGTTTAAGACCTCTTTTCGCTCCTGTTTTTTTTTGTTGCGTGGTACTGTCAGGCATATTAATAAAACAATCAAACTATATGCTTAGTTTAAATACTAATAGCATATTCTTTAACCAAATTTTCTATAGAAAAGTTAGAAAGGTAAAGCGTTTATTTGTGCCAAGCATAACGCTTCTTACCATAAAAAAGGAACAAAATGATAGTTCGACTTTTATTTGTATTCAGTAACTTGACAGTTCAAAGACAATTTCTAATAGAATAAGGGCACCCGATTTACATAAACATAGTATAAGGGCCTGTTTCACCCCCTCCGAAAAGCAACTAATTACCGAATAAATTCGTATATGGAACATAATTTAATTTGCATGGAATTATCTGCCAAGTATATTAACGGGATCTTAATCGTAGGTGGTGACAGGTCATAAATCGTGTTTTTAAGACAAGTTATTAAATTTAAAATAATAATATAATTGCATATAAGTACATTATTTACGTTGTCAAAATCTGAACCCCACTGACAGTTACTGAACACAATTAAAAGTCGAACTATAGTGCCTAGTATACAGGTCGGGAAAATATGCGCCATCTGCGCAAAACGACCGCTCAGCATAATGCTCCCAGCATTATGCTGAGCGGTCGTTTGTGTGAGCGTCTCTTGAAAGTTGAATCCTCAATCTACTCATCAGTATTTGAACTAATAATATTATGTTTCGTTGTTTTATGAATAAGCCTGTATATCTATCGAGCATTTATCCACATGATGTGAGTTCTTGTGATCGTCCTGTTTTGTTTGACTCTTCATACTTCAGAACTATTCTACTCTTCATTAAAGAGTTCCATCTCGTGTTTAAAATACACTTAGTGTAATCTTTCAGTTCTAAGGTGTCGTTCTAATACTTAGCGATCATCGCGCGTATAAGCGATCATCGCGCGTATAAGCGATCATCGCACGTATAAGCAATCGACGTGACCATTTGTTCGGCAAACTCGAACGCGTTGTAACGCCGACAGAGGACACGTTCCGGTCTTGTCGAATAAATGATTGCGTTTATCGCGTATTCGCGCGATAATCGCTTTCTATTAGGGCGACGCCATACTTCTTTCAGTGTAAAACATCATTCCCTATTGGGTGATTCTCGAACTCTCCTGTTTTGTACTATACTGTCTTCACTCTATGTTTTGTGTGTTAACATTCGACTATCATTGTGTCAAAACTGGACATAAACAGCCGCTTGCCCGCTTTCCAATTAAAAGTATTACTAATTAATTTGCGCTCTACTAATTCTGTAATATAAGCTTTTAGGGTCAATAATTAATTATACTAAAGTATTGTACATGTTTAGGTACCTACATAAGGGCTTTTCTATGAAAAGTTGTTCGATTTGGGAAAGCAGATTTCAATGTTTTGTGAGCGAAAAAATTATTTAAGATCGAATAAAAAATTCTGTTCATAAGTTGAGTCTACTTTAGTGGACATGTTGTGAGAAAAACTATAGGAATTATTGACCCAATATTAATTAACAATCCGCCCGTATTAATTAACAATATTAAGTATACAAAAAGAGCTTTAAATATGACAAAGATCGTATATAAATAGCTTATTACATCGATCGCACGAAAGATGTGCTTACCAAATGTTGAATAACATAGTTTTATAACGTGACGTACTAATATGAACCTTAAAGCAATCGTCTTAGGTTCAAAATGCTGTAAAACTCATGAGGTTTCGCTAATAAGCTGCTGTCCACTTGAGCGAATTGAGACGCTTTATTGAAATGCGTGTTTATTGATATCGATTAGATTCGTTTTGATTTGTGTTAACAGCTCATCCTTTTTGTTTCGTTTCGTTTAGACAAAACTGTACAAGGTCAAATTTGAATAACTCAGCACACGGTATGCCTATCAACATCGCTTTCTATGAAGTGAGATCGGTCTCATGAAGAAAAGAAAAAATATTATGACTGTAAAACATAAAGTACCTAATTGTAATTTTTAACTTATTGCAAGTAGCACTGGTACTCGGTGGATATCCCTCGGCAGTCTGTGTTTGATAGCTACAACCTGGGGATCTTGGAGTCTAGAGTGACTCCAAGGCAAGCGTGCTCCATCCACCACATCTTGGCTTACCATCAGGTGGTCAATACTTGTAGACTTTGTTAACTTTATCTATATTTATAAAAATGAATCCCTATTTTACTTGGTTACGGCATCGCGCGTGAACGGCTGGACCAATTTCGCTTATTCTTTTTTTGTTGTGTTTGTAATTGTCAGGAGAAGGTTCTTAAAATGAAAATTTTGAAAGAAAAAAAAATCCAGGCGAAGCCGGGGCGGGCCACTAATTATCGATATTAATCACTTCTGCGGAGTTGGAAAAGCAATTTTATTTGACCTTTTATGGCTATGTCAAAATTAGGTATGATAATATACTAATTTGATAAAGAATACCTAAAACAGATTTTATGCAACAGTGGACAAAAAATCTCAAAAAAAACGCAAATTGGTACTCAATGTTGATTGAAATTAAGTTTAATTTGGCTTGCATGACATTGTCGAAGCATCATGTACGGTTGTTGTCGCATGACGGGTTATTGGGCCGATGTCGTGTTGTCTCGTCTTGTAAATTGTCATATACATTGAGGGGAGGGGGTCATATACATCACACACAGTATTGTTTAGTTTCTATAAGGGTCTGGCAGAATTTAAGCGTAAATGGTAAATGTAATGTCGGTCAATATAATTTTGACTTTCTAATTCTGTGTTTTTGTTAAATTCTTTGAGCATTGATCTGCTTTCAATGTCTTACTTGTTATACCTCCATTATTATCGCTGGTAGGCTAATCTGTGTAGAATAGCTATTATAACATAATTTTGCCGGACTCTGAACATTCTTCATTATGACATTTTGTGTAAAGATATGGCATACACACTTTAATTTTTGATTTGTTAAAAATTCAACAATTTGATGACTGAATTGATCCTTTAAATGCAGATTTCTCATTTGTTGTTTTTAGAATTAGATACAAATGAAGTTATGCCATATCTTTTTGAAAGCATTGTAACCAGATGTGAGCAATGGCGCTGAGTAGATTATATCGCTACTTGATTCGCTAACAATTTAGATAAAGCCCTGTTGTTGTACATTCCGCGAGTTTTTTTTTTATCGAATTAGAAAAAGGCTAGGATTGTGTTTTACGCGAAAAATCATCCATCAAAGCCAAAGAGACAAATAAAATATAATTTCAAATCAGTCCGCTAAACCGCCATCGTTCACACCACCATCCCATCATAACCGCACCGGGTGAGCAGGGTGCCATATGTTTTACTTGTCGCTTATCATTGTCTTTCACAGCCGACAACCAGAATAACACACTAACTGATAAAACCGACAACCCGAACCCAGTACGGGTCATCAAACACCACCGAACGGAATCATTACCGACTGGGTACCCACTGTTCCAAGAGCCGTTGAAGATCTGTCATGGTCGCACGAGGTCTGAGCCTCTGACTGGGGAAGAAGTCAATCGGGTTATGGTTGAGAAGGGTGTGCATTCGTCGTGTAAGGCCATCAATGGGACGGACCCGGCAGCGAAGAAGACGCAATGGTCCCGTCGAGCCAGTACGGGGACGCGGTTACATAAACTGTCGCCGGCTCATTCTAAGAGTATGTATTTTTTGGGGGCGTTCATACGACTTTTTTTTCTCTTTATTCATGCTCCGTGTCGTATGATAGTGGGGTGTCGAATGTTTTTTTTTAAATAAATTATTTGATGTATCCTGAAAAGTGTTAGTGTTATATGGACGCTCCCTTATCACATGCATATCCGTACTAACCGTACATCGCACTGCACATTACTAACCTCGTTTTGTTTCGTCTCGGGTTGCCAGATGACAAAAATATTTGGTCAACTGGCAACTCTCTTGTGTTGGAATGTTTTCGTTGCGTTGTGTGAGCACGTTTCCAGACAGACTGACAGACAAATTTTTGTGTGTGTGTGCATGGCTTTCTGTCTGCTTTCTTGTGTCGTTTTTTGTAATGTTAAATATATTTTTTTTGTACATAATTATTTATAGTGAAATCAGGTGAGTATAAGAAACTATATAATGAAATGCCTACACTGTTTCTTAATAAATAATTTTCTTGGCTAATTATTGTTATTTATCATAAAAAATGATTTTATAAATTAAACTGATATTTGAATAATTTGCTTCTTGGCGATAATATAATTGCGTTTTTGTACATTATAAGCATTTATATATATATATAAATATTCCCTAACCTTTTCTATTATAATTGTATTCTTTTACCAAATCTTAATGTCTCTTTTTGTTACCATATTATAATGCCTTGCTCTTAATATCAATATTAACAAACTTGAAGCATGTAGAATATTTTCCCCCGTAGAAAACCATTTTGAACTAAACCCCTACACTGAACAAATAAAGGTAAACATAGAAGGGAAAACCATACAAATAAATAATGCTTGGGTATTATTCTCCAAAGTAAAGATTTCTTACAACCTTCTTAGTAGTGTTTAATAATACAGAATCAAATAAAGGCAACAGTATGGTTATTATAAACTTAAAAAAAAAACTATTAAAATTTAAAAAAAATGCAATGAGAATATCAAAGTATGCTAAACAATCTCCTTGTCTATGTACGTAATCCAAGAAAATATCTGTAAATAAATCAAAGATTTTAAAAAGAAAAGTCGTAGTATTGTGCTAGCATTCCTTTCCTAAAATATGGGCTTTATCACATGCTCATAAAGTTTAAATTGGCTTATCACGATATTAGGCAAGCTTGGTGGAAGACACAAGCACGCTAAATGGCATGGTTTATGAACGAAAGAAGGAATTAAAGCTTTTATTACTTTTAAAATAAAGTTTTAATTTGAGTTGCATCTGCCTGTCTCAATCCTATACAAATATAACAACCACAAAACAAGTGTCACCATACACAAATACTAAGACAAAATTGAACCTTAGAGCACTATGATAAAATTCATTTTACATCAAAAACACTGTATCCTTTAAACCAAAACACAACTCAAACTAAACCTTACACCGTTAGCATAAAGAGCACATTCCACCAGCACTAATATCTAAGCATGAGTGACTTTTGCCTACAGACGCGGAAACGCTACGTAATCGCTGCGTTAGTATGCCATCGCGGGCCAGCTCGTCGTTTGAGGTGGATAGGGCGCCGCCCAGGTACCCTGACGTTGATGGTAAGCAATAGCCTTTGTTTTGGTGACTAAGTATTAGTTTAATGTAAGCACGTCCACGAGGAGCTCGTGGCTAAATAATAACAGCCGCACGGGTCGATCTTCAAGGTTAAGCACCGCTTGCCGAGGTTGGTCTGTGGATGGGTGACCATCTTAACATTCCGAGACTCCTCCGTGCCTCGGAAAGCACGTTAAGCCGTTGGTCCCAGCTGTTATTTGTAGATCTTTGGCAGTCGTTACGGACAGTAAGAAGCCAGAAACTCTGACACCAATCTTAACAAGGAGTACCGTTAGTGGGTTGTGGAGGTCTGGTAGGCAGCCGCTCCTCATAAAATACTGGTATTCAGCTGAATCCGGTTTGACTGGAAGCCGACTACAATATTATCGGGAAAAGGCTAGGCAGATGGTGTGCACGTGTAGAGTTGCTGGGGAGTTTGTTGCGCCACTTCTTCTTCCCAGCTAAAACACTAGGAAGTGGTGACGGGCGGGCGTTTTGGAGGACTGTCTTTATGTAGAACTTTGACGTTCAAAAAGTGCTGGCACTCAGCCTAATTTGAATAAATGACTTTTGACTTTTGGCGTTAAGCCGTTGGTCCTGCGCCAGATCTCTCTACGGTCGTGTGAGATCGCCGTCCTATCGTAATATGAGAGTGATGGAAGAGAGAGCGCATCTGTTTGCTGCACTGCACTTGTCCTCTAAAATATTTCCCGCGTCGATGACTAGTACTCGTTGAGATCGGCCGCCATAGCTGAAATTGGTCAGGAGGAATATACATTAGTTTCAAAGTCAAAATCAGAACGTTTATTTCAATTAGGCCATTAAACGGCACTTTTGAACGTCAGCATTTACAGTTCAGTAAAATAATAATATTACATTAATAAAGTGACTCTACTGTCCATTCGGAAAGGTAGATTCTTATGGAGAAGAACGGACAAGAAACTCCATAGTTACTCTTTTCAAATAATGATATTACAAAATTTGGTATACAAAAATTAATTTAATATTATGTGAGGACAGTTTAATTTAGTGCTAAGTTTAGTCTACGAGTCCTTACGATAAGGCCGCGTTTCCATCTGCAAGTAACTCGCATGCAAGTTAACATTGCAGGATACCGAGACATAATGTGATTAATCGCTCGATTGTGTTTCGCCATGTAATTACCTAAACTTGCATGCGAGTTGCTTGCAAGTGGAAACACGGCCTTAGCATACATGAAAATTACTCCGTTTGCTTTTCTTATAAATTTCTTTGATTTTGCATTGTTGCAAGACATTTGAATTGTTTCTCCTGGACCTCGAGTTTCATTCCCCCAGCGCGGCGCTTTTCTGGTGGTCACCACTGTTGTTTCTGGCTTCTAGGAGTTGGAAACAGTGTGGAGAACTTGACCTGTTGTGTGTTTTGTTTTTGTTTTGGGTTTGCCGTGCGTAACTGTAATAACCGGAGATCGGAATAGGTAGACTATATTAACCTAATTTTCATGGAAGTAAGTAACCATAGAGTTGATAATACCTCCTGTAAAATCCCGACTACCTATCTCTCATTACATATCTACCATGAGCCCTGGCTGGTGGAGGCTTTAATATTATATTAAGGCCACCACAGGCAAGCCCGGTTAAGCACTCGACAACCTCATAGGGTGAACTGCGAGACGCCACTAAAAAAAAAACACCTTTCTACCTATTCCGATCTATGGTAATAACGGATAGTTTCAGGTGGGACGACTTATAAAAAATATTGGTGTCAAACCAATCGTATTTACAAAAAAAAATTGATTCCTTGATATGTGAAAAGGCATGATCGTTTTAAAACATTTTTTTGTTGAAACTCCTATGTATATATACTATGTATGTATGTAGGGCTGGTGTCCGCAACACCACGTCCAAGCGTGTATTTTAAGTACGGGCCGTACAAATATTTGAAACTCCTATCCAATAAGTAGTTTTCCTGTTTCCAGTACTATAATAAAGTCTTGATTGATGCAGGTTTGGAGGTGTCTCGTGACGAAGCCGACGCGGTGACCGACTGGTACCGAACGCCGCGCATCCCTGAGGAACCTGACTGTTGCGACATATCCAGAGATTTTATGAGGTTAGTGTACAATTACATAACGAAACTGCATAAGAGCTCTCAGACTCCCTCTGTATTTTTATTTAGACTTACCCGAAAAATAATTATTTGTAGTGTTTGTTCCTCCAATCTCCTCATAAGATTGACTGCAATCAGTTAATATGCTCTGACCTGAAAAATTTAAATAATCGTCATACTAAAATTTTTGAGGTCACTGCAAGGCAGAGTGACCTAAAAAATTTCGCTCCTAAAATAAAACGCTTTATTTGTTCACCGTGACCATTTCAAGCGCGTGCCGTGTACGCCAAACGGCACAAATATGTGACAAAAAGTACGGCAAATTTGTGGCTTGGCGTCGGGGGCACGCCGTTGCGTTTATGCTCCAGCATACAAAATGTTAATGACCCTGAAAAGACGACAGACAAGTTAGTTACTTGAAGAGAGATTTTAGCGACGAATTCATCTTGGCTAGAGATTTGTCTAGGTTGCATATGTAAGTCTTCTAATAAAGTTTACTTGATATGACCCAGTTCGTCACTAGTGGGAGCCGGGTCAGTAGCCCACTCCCGGACGTCATCAGTCGGCGAACCCGGCTACCTCCCCATGGCTCCCGGACACGACCCCATGGCGGGTCTCATATCGGCGTCCAGTGGTTCTCTCTGCAGTGGGACTCCTTCCACAGACCCCAGGTTTAGGTGAGTACAATATGTGGTATCTCTTGAAAAAGAAATGAATTTTTGTGACGTACTCACGGTTATCTTGATTGTTGATCATATGTGAAAGCGTCAAGAGTTTTTTAGTAAACAGCAATGAAAGCGAGACAAAATCTGAACACAATGACAGTAGAACAATCTTGCTAAGGACTTGCTGTGGCTTTGCCTCGCACATGAGTTTCGGTAATAAGCTGACTGATGGCCGTTTTGCACTGATGAGACCCATATTTTCCAACCTGTATGAGTCACTAATTCGTAAAACGAGACCCTATTACTAAGACAGTTGAAATTTTCACAGATGATGTATTTCTGTTGCCGCTATAACAACTAATACTAAAAAACAGAATACAATAAATATTTGAGGGGGCTCCCATACAATAAACGTGTTTTTTTTTGCCGTTTTTATAGATAATGGTACGGAACCCTTTGTGCGAGAGTCCGACTCGCACTTGGCCGGTTTTTTTATAGGAGTCACACTTGGCGCAAATAAACGTTTTCTATCTCTTAATTTTAGCTTGTTTCTATTAAAGTCCTTCTTACATACATTTGTTAGAGCAGTGGTATTCTTAAGCCCGTCTCGGATTTTAAAACAATGAATGAAGGGCATGTTCATCGTTTAGTGAGTACCAGCTAGAGCCCGCCACGTCGCACATCGGCATGGAGTGCCGGCCGCCCCGGGCCTACAGCGTGGGCTCTCGGCCCGCCGGCACGGCCGCCCCCGAGGCCCGGCACCGCGCCTACAGCGTGGGCGCCCGCGCCAGGCCGCCCCGGCACCCGCATGCGAGGGCTGCCACGGAGGATCATATGGAGATCGACTTCTCGAATAACTCGCCGGCTAATAGAGTGAGTTGAAGACAAACAACTAAATAACTCATCATGATTTATCAGGAGCTACTTTAAAATATAAGTTTTACTTTCGTGACAGACCACTGGCATGCCATTTCTAAGGATCACTACGCACCATACATGAATTCATCTTAATTCACGCCAGTTACTCAACTATCGGCAGCACAACACTGCCGATAGTTGAGTAACTGGCGTGAATTAAGATGATCTTCTAAGTTCTTTTTTTTTATTTAAATAAATTTGCTTCGCCCTGAACGTCTTATTAAAAATGTTCCAAATCGGAGTTTTTATAATTTGGGGAAAGTCCACAATTTCTTCGTCAGGTTCATAAATAGGCAATCTATTTATGTCATTTTGCGTCTTTGTAAGTATCCTTTTTTAGAATTCTGAACGTTGGCACCTGGGCTCCTACTATCAGAAATATTCTCAGGGCTTGCTAAGAGCACCCAGCAAGCCGCACTTACTCAGCTATAAACTGTTTACCCTGAATATGGTTGTTCAAAAACCGTGCTAGCTCTCCGTCTAACATGTTTGTTGTCTCTTTCGGCAGGTAATTTCCCGAACCCCACCTACCGCGTGTTTCGTGGAACCGCGGCCACGCACCAACGTGGACGAGTATGTGGACATGTCGCCGCGTAACGCGGGCTACGTGGAGATGCGCCCGGGCGAGCGTCCCCGCACGCCGCCCCGGGCCATGCCGCCGCCGCTCACGCCCGCCACTCCCGCTACACCCGCCACGCCGGTGAGTACACGTCACTGACATGTAGCAACGTGGACGAGTATGTGGACATGTCGCCGCGTAACGCGGGCTACGTGGAGATGCGCCCGGGCGAGCGTCCCCGCACGCCGCCCCGGGCCATGCCGCCGCCGCTCACGCCCGCCACTCCCGCTACACCCGCCACGCCGGTGAGTACACGTCACTGACATGTAGCAACGTGGACGAGTATGTGGACATGTCGCCGCGTAACGCGGGCTACGTGGAGATGCGCCCGGGCGAGCGTCCCCGCACGCCGCCCCGGGCCATGCCGCCGCCGCTCACGCCCGCCACTCCCGCTACACCCGCCACGCCGGTGAGTACACGTCACTGACATGTAGCAACGTGGACGAGTATGTGGACATGTCGCCGCGTAACGCGGGCTACGTGGAGATGCGCCCGGGCGAGCGTCCCCGCACGCCGCCCCGGGCCATGCCGCCGCCGCTCACGCCCGCCACTCCCGCTACACCCGCCACGCCGGTGAGTACACGTCACTGACATGTAGCAACGTGGACGAGTATGTGGACATGTCGCCGCGTAACGCGGGCTACGTGGAGATGCGCCCGGGCGAGCGTCCCCGCACGCCGCCCCGGGCCATGCCGCCGCCGCTCACGCCCGCCACTCCCGCTACACCCGCCACGCCGGTGAGTACACGTCACTGACATGTAGCAACGTGGACGAGTATGTGGACATGTCGCCGCGTAACGCGGGCTACGTGGAGATGCGCCCGGGCGAGCGTCCCCGCACGCCGCCCCGGGCCATGCCGCCGCCGCTCACGCCCGCCACTCCCGCTACACCCGCCACGCCGGTGAGTACACGTCACTGACATGTAGCAACGTGGACGAGTATGTGGACATGTCGCCGCGTAACGCGGGCTACGTGGAGATGCGCCCGGGCGAGCGTCCCCGCACGCCGCCCCGGGCCATGCCGCCGCCGCTCACGCCCGCCACTCCCGCTACACCCGCCACGCCGGTGAGTACACGTCACTGACATGTAGCAACGTGGACGAGTATGTGGACATGTCGCCGCGTAACGCGGGCTACGTGGAGATGCGCCCGGGCGAGCGTCCCCGCACGCCGCCCCGGGCCATGCCGCCGCCGCTCACGCCCGCCACTCCCGCTACACCCGCCACGCCGGTGAGTACACGTCACTGACATGTAGCAACGTGGACGAGTATGTGGACATGTCGCCGCGTAACGCGGGCTACGTGGAGATGCGCCCGGGCGAGCGTCCCCGCACGCCGCCCCGGGCCATGCCGCCGCCGCTCACGCCCGCCACTCCCGCTACACCCGCCACGCCGGTGAGTACACGTCACTGACATGTAGCAACGTGGACGAGTATGTGGACATGTCGCCGCGTAACGCGGGCTACGTGGAGATGCGCCCGGGCGAGCGTCCCCGCACGCCGCCCCGGGCCATGCCGCCGCCGCTCACGCCCGCCACTCCCGCTACACCCGCCACGCCGGTGAGTACACGTCACTGACATGTAGCAACGTGGACGAGTATGTGGACATGTCGCCGCGTAACGCGGGCTACGTGGAGATGCGCCCGGGCGAGCGTCCCCGCACGCCGCCCCGGGCCATGCCGCCGCCGCTCACGCCCGCCACTCCCGCTACACCCGCCACGCCGGTGAGTACACGTCACTGACATGTAGCAACGTGGACGAGTATGTGGACATGTCGCCGCGTAACGCGGGCTACGTGGAGATGCGCCCGGGCGAGCGTCCCCGCACGCCGCCCCGGGCCATGCCGCCGCCGCTCACGCCCGCCACTCCCGCTACACCCGCCACGCCGGTGAGTACACGTCACTGACATGTAGCAACGTGGACGAGTATGTGGACATGTCGCCGCGTAACGCGGGCTACGTGGAGATGCGCCCGGGCGAGCGTCCCCGCACGCCGCCCCGGGCCATGCCGCCGCCGCTCACGCCCGCCACTCCCGCTACACCCGCCACGCCGGTGAGTACACGTCACTGACATGTAGCAACGTGGACGAGTATGTGGACATGTCGCCGCGTAACGCGGGCTACGTGGAGATGCGCCCGGGCGAGCGTCCCCGCACGCCGCCCCGGGCCATGCCGCCGCCGCTCACGCCCGCCACTCCCGCTACACCCGCCACGCCGGTGAGTACACGTCACTGACATGTAGCAACGTGGACGAGTATGTGGACATGTCGCCGCGTAACGCGGGCTACGTGGAGATGCGCCCGGGCGAGCGTCCCCGCACGCCGCCCCGGGCCATGCCGCCGCCGCTCACGCCCGCCACTCCCGCTACACCCGCCACGCCGGTGAGTACACGTCACTGACATGTAGCAACGTGGACGAGTATGTGGACATGTCGCCGCGTAACGCGGGCTACGTGGAGATGCGCCCGGGCGAGCGTCCCCGCACGCCGCCCCGGGCCATGCCGCCGCCGCTCACGCCCGCCACTCCCGCTACACCCGCCACGCCGGTGAGTACACGTCACTGACATGTAGCAACGTGGACGAGTATGTGGACATGTCGCCGCGTAACGCGGGCTACGTGGAGATGCGCCCGGGCGAGCGTCCCCGCACGCCGCCCCGGGCCATGCCGCCGCCGCTCACGCCCGCCACTCCCGCTACACCCGCCACGCCGGTGAGTACACGTCACTGACATGTAGCAACGTGGACGAGTATGTGGACATGTCGCCGCGTAACGCGGGCTACGTGGAGATGCGCCCGGGCGAGCGTCCCCGCACGCCGCCCCGGGCCATGCCGCCGCCGCTCACGCCCGCCACTCCCGCTACACCCGCCACGCCGGTGAGTACACGTCACTGACATGTAGCAACGTGGACGAGTATGTGGACATGTCGCCGCGTAACGCGGGCTACGTGGAGATGCGCCCGGGCGAGCGTCCCCGCACGCCGCCCCGGGCCATGCCGCCGCCGCTCACGCCCGCCACTCCCGCTACACCCGCCACGCCGGTGAGTACACGTCACTGACATGTAGCAACGTGGACGAGTATGTGGACATGTCGCCGCGTAACGCGGGCTACGTGGAGATGCGCCCGGGCGAGCGTCCCCGCACGCCGCCCCGGGCCATGCCGCCGCCGCTCACGCCCGCCACTCCCGCTACACCCGCCACGCCGGTGAGTACACGTCACTGACATGTAGCAACGTGGACGAGTATGTGGACATGTCGCCGCGTAACGCGGGCTACGTGGAGATGCGCCCGGGCGAGCGTCCCCGCACGCCGCCCCGGGCCATGCCGCCGCCGCTCACGCCCGCCACTCCCGCTACACCCGCCACGCCGGTGAGTACACGTCACTGACACGTGACACGTGAGTACACGTCACACACTTTCCGTGTAACGCGGGGTACGTGGAGATGCGACCAAACATTAAGCAAAAGCATCAATAAATAAATATCGTATCTTTAGTAAATATAATTTAGATTTTTTGCATAATTTAGAAAGGTACAAAGGTGGACTTAGACGCCTCGAAAGAGAGTTGTCAATGCCTTGTATGATAATATATTTCCCTTAGACCCCGGCGACGCCGGACGGCTACGTGGAGATGAACTACGGGCGCGCGGCCACGCGGCCCATCGCCATCGGTGCGGCCCGGCCTCCGCCCCCGCTGGCGGCGTCGCCGGAGGAGCGCCGGCGCACGCCGCACGGCTCGCAGACTCTCTTCGACATGTCGCTGGACTC
>NDFZ01004965.1:157752-174235 GCA_002192655.3 Mamestra configurata | reverse complement strand
AGGTGCCCCGAGCCGCGCACGACCTCGTCCGGACTTACACGAACTGATCGACGGTTGATACGTGCTCCAATTTTAAATAGTGCGTTTCTCCATCGTTTTGCGTACGTGAAGAGGACAATCGTTTCTTCGGACGACGTCATTGATTATTCAGTATCTCGCCCGCCCGAGCGCCTCTATAGTTACCATGGTAACACTCGTACCTGATACCTGAGCGTAGTAAAACGCGCGCTGGGTTTTCAACTCTCGTCGCTAAGCCGAGCCTTGGAAATTCAGTGCACTAATAAAAATAAAACTACCGTCTGTGGGCTTTTTCTAATAACAATCACTGAATTACCAATTACGATGATGAATTTAAGCGCATACTTTATATTTGTGCGCATTTAATGGAGAGACGCGCAATTTAAAATTAAACGATAAACGATCAACCCACATGTTTCAACACTAGACACTAAAGTTTTGAAACCACTACAAAAGTTCAAGTGAGTGTTTGCCAGTGCCGGGTGTGCGCGATAGCGATACAGACGCTCCTACGTATGTAGCCGACTGCCATTTATTTTAAGCCTAGTGACTTTAGGCCCGTAATGGCCCATAGCGTTAGTGAAATTCGGTTGCCGTATCCTTAAGCTGTGTATGTGTCAAATTAATGATTCAGACTGAATATTTTGTCGCGGTTTGGATGTGTCATGTCGATAAGTCGCGCCGAGCTAACTCGATTTTATTAACTTTAATTTACACACTAGCTTTTATCTCTAGATAGTAATTTTAAAGTCCATAATAAAACAAACCTCTTGTGTTAAGATAGCTGTGTTCATTGGTTGCCTCTTCTAAGATATTATGTGTGAAGGATGGCGATTTAATGGCGGTATTAGACAATGATGGCTTATGCCAATTATTATATTATAAGCCTATGTTGTCCCACTGCTGGACAGAGGGCTTCCTTCCCTCCTTTCTATTTTTCTTCGACTTTTTCCAAGATTGTAATCTTATCTAATCAAAATCTTTTTGGGTCTGCCGTAGTAGAGTAGAGTAGGGACTCCATTTTCCGCACTTAGACTTCCATTCGGTCCATATGACGTAGGAGTATTGGCTAAGTTAGCCAGCCTAGCTCCACCCAGAAGAACAAGTTTCCTGGGAGCTCCACAGGCTTTGCGGAGCCTTGGGCCTGCCGTATTGCCGATTGCTTATCAATTAGTACAAAACGTGACGCGTGAAAAACTATCCAGTCCGGTTCAATCCCTGTTTCCATACATTTTTTTCTTTATAAAGCACTTGGGTAGTGGAGTTCGACTTATCGACATAGACTTGTAGGCACGCTGTGCGTTATAGATGCAGTGTTGATGGATAGCACTTACGACCGGCGTGCACGTCGCATTAACTACCGTGACCGTTGAGGTGAGCCATAAAAATACAAAAAGCTTTTAAAATTGATATCTTGCTTATTTTATTGTTCAAATAAGCAAGAGGAAAACTAGAAAGTGCAACTTTCAAGAAACTGTTTAGTATTCTTGACTCACCACATTATTTTAACAAAAAGAAAATTGAAAATAAATTAAGATTATATCTGTTGATATATGAGAATCTGAATGAAGACATTTAGTAACTGTTTTATTTTACTCATGTGATGATGTCTTTGAAACTTACAATCCGAAGATAATTTACAGTGTTGCTTGGATATGGACCACCTCAACAGTCATGCGTAATGAGATCACCACTGCTTAATCATTCATCGTCAGCCTGTATCTTAGAAGCAGTTTGATAGTATATTATACTGAGCGATATCCTTCACTTATTTTCTAGGCGAGTCTAGAAGATGTATATCTAAATATACACTCATGTTGAGAATGTATAATTGAATATATTATACATGGCGAAAAAATGTATAATTTAGGATACAATGTTCTAGGCTTGCCTGTAACTTGTATTAGACTCGATGTCGCTTGCTTCTGTTACTATTTGATAGTACACACGTTTTGTTATTAATTTTATTCTTATTATATTTTTATTATTATTGTTATGAGACTTCAGTGATACGTTTGTGTAGCAAACATATAAATATATGATAATATGACACTAAGAAATTATACTAAGTCTAACTCCAAAAGTTTTCACTAAATTAATTATTACATTATCATGTTATTTTATTCATTTGTAATTAAATATTTATTTCTTTAGATCTTAGTATATCTCTCTAGTACAATCGCGGAAAAAATCATTAAGGAATAAAATTATAATATTCGTGCACGGGAATGTTTCAGTGAAGTGTTGATGCGTTGGTTCCGTCGTGAACTCTTAAAGTAAATTTTATTAATAATTATAAAGCCACGGTTGTGAGAGAGGCCTAACAGTAGTAGGTACAATACCCGTTTATGTTCCGGAGACATACTGCCTACTGTGTTCTTAGAATACTCTGTGCAATTTTAAACACGATATAGATGTTATTTCTACACTGTTATTGTTTGTTATCTGCAGTTTTGTGTTCCGTTCGTGGTTATACCGGTACGAAAATATATTGACTTGACTATATTGAGATATAGTCAATGTTTAACTGGCTGAAATCAGTTGAAAACTGAACAACGCTCGTTTTGACCTACACGGATTATTAATGAAGCTAGCTATCAAAATTGCCGTTATAAAGTTTCCATCTGATGTCTGCCTATATTTAAAATTCATATTGCAAATTAATAAATTTACAGAAGCGTTACTAAGTAGAATAAATAAAGTAAATTATGACCATATTTAGATATCCATTTTGAAGTAATGTTTGAAAGTTAATAGATAATCCCGAACGGAACATCGCTACGGCTTGATAAGTGATCGTGTTCAACTTAACGATGGCTTGTCGAGCTGACAGTCAAGTTAGACAATCATTAGACTCGGTTATTTGAGCTTGCTTATAGGAAAACAAGCCGTTTATCAAACGGTTTCATTGTTTTTGAAAAATAAGATATTTTTACAACAATGTAATGAAATGAATCTTTCAGATGCAAGGATATTTTAATTTCCCAAAAGCCATATTGCAGAATTCTAGTTTTTTGTATTTTTTTACCGAATCGTAAAGCAAGCTCAAATAGCATGATCTACGTAAATTATGTGTTCAATACAAATCTGTTTTTATCTTACGACTGCTGTTTATATCCGAAAAATTATAGGAATATTTTTAAAGAAACATAATCGTTGACATTTTAACACATAGCTCGATATTAAATATTATTATTTTTATCTTGTTACGGGGCTTCGCTGCGATGTTATATTTTAAATGGACGTTAAAACTGAGATAGTCGAATGTTTTATTTTGTTGGCCAGAATATTCACGTTCATGGTATTATTTTTATGTTTTAATTATTTTGTGTTGCAAGTATAATTTTTGCGTGATTGTTAATCAGATATTTATTTTATTTGCTTTATAGAGATTTTCAAACTTCAATAGTGCGCCTGACAACAAAATACGTTAGTTAATTTGTTTTGAATTAATGCAAAAAAGGCACTCAATTTAAGTTTGAAACATCTCTACTAAGACATTTATTAGGCAATATGGCTGATATTGTCTATAAAAATGTCTATTTGTTTTTTTGTTACCAAAAAAACAGTATTTTAAAGGCAAGCCCGCGAAGCTTCGGTAACAAGAGAAAACAACGACAACCCAACCTCGTTGTCGAGTAGATGAAATTGTATCGTTAACTACTACGGACATAGCTGTAGACGATCGTTGTATCATAGTTCAAGTTTCGACGACTTCCGTTATATAAGTGCAATTACAGAAGCGGTGTGCTGGGAAAAGTTTCGTGGTACCAAAACTAGGTAAATCTTCCGTTAAGCAAACAATATGTAGACAACAATCGTATGTCTCTAAATAAAAAAACTAAGTTTGAACTATTTAATATGGGAAGCGTCTGTCCGAAATACGACTAGCGCTGTGGGTTAGAGTGAGAGAGGAAGAGCCTGCCTACCGCTGCCGTATGCGTGAGAGAAAGGGAAGCCAGACAGACTGGCGCCGTAACGCGTTACGATACGAAGCGGTTTACCCTCCCATAAGAAGTTATCACTTCAAAACTTATTTCTGAAATAAATAGAACATAATAACGCTATTCATATGCGAAATTGCCCCCATAACAATATCGATAGATTCGGTTATTGATCTAAACATTTCCTAGAACACCGTCCGAACAAAAACAAACGCACCTCACAATTAAACAATTGAGATAAAACATACAGAATGTTCTACATTCCGACTTAAACAATTGACTAGCCTCCTGTGTTCAAATACTTCCTAAAACCAATGTAACGTAGTAATAGAAAAGAAGCTTCATTTGCCCGCGCTCGATTTATTAAAAAAAAAAGTAATGGGACCTGTATAATAATGCGTGACTGAGTCAACACCAAATTTTTATAATAAAAAAAATATTTATTCCCGCGTAGGTAAGAGCGAGAAGTCTTGTGTGAAACGTGAAAGACTTCTCTCTCTGATTGTACTGTAACTTGTAAGCTTTAAGTAGCCGGATGAAAATCAGCACAAGTTTTTCTTTTATAGAATAATGGTGTATTTCGCTTAGGAAAGTGTTATTCTCTTGCGAAATGTGGGAGTTTTCTTTATTGGAAAATAAACATTGTGTTCTTCAATTTCCAATTAATTCTATCAGTATAACAAGTTTTCTTGCCAAAGTGTGACAAATTCTCAACTGATTGAAAAAAAAAAGAATTAAAAAAATCACTAACTTACTTTTCTCTCAGTTCAAAAGAAGAACAAAGTATATTTGAAGCTCTAACGTTTGTATACAATCATAAACAGTATTATTTTTTTATAACGAAAACTCCGACATGAAGACGATATTCCTAAGTCCCGAACGATATTAGTCCCTTCATCATCGCTGTTATCAACGTTGTATAAAACGGACCGTATAGTAGCATAGTACAATTTGGCAAGGCCACTGTTTACATTTTTGTATTTTACTATTTTTAGGACTAAATACTCGCTCTTTGTATGAGCGGTTGTCTGTAATATGCTGGTTGAGAGTCGAAACGTATGTAACGTTACCTTTCCTTTCCGGCATAGCCGCCGTCAGGTAATAAAAATCGGCCATGTGCGAGTCAGACAACTGTCTACCCATTATGGATCATGAGATACAAGCCCGCTAACAGGCGGACGGACAGCGAAGGCTTAGTCATGGGGTTCCGTTGGTTACTCTTCGGTTACGCAACCCTAAAAGGAAAGATACCAAATACCACTAAGGTTATGTCAATATCCAAATTGCTTAAAAAAATACTAACAATTCTTATTCTCAATTTTACCTGTTTCAAGTTTATTTCTAAGCTTCAGATTTATATGAATAATTTATCCTCTTTACTAATAACACTTTCTTTACTGATATTCTGTCACTGTAAACCAGTTTTAATTAAATTCAAAAGTCCTACTCGACATCTCAACCAGCTAATCTAGATAAGTCAATTCGCAGATTGCTAGTGCCACCTCGCAGTTACGTAGTACCATGTTTAGATACATATTGTAAAACTAATATATACATATATATTGTATATTATACATTTACTTTATTCCACGTAGCATAAGAAGTGTTGAGTTTAACGTAGGTGTAAGGATAGACGGGTACAGAAGATAGCGTTGTGTAGAACATTGTATAGAATCTCCTTTTAAAATATGCCAATTCTCTTCGGTAAATTAAACTGATTGAAAAACGATTTTGGGCATGTTCTCGAGATGCGTTGGCAGATTTGCATTCAATTGTACACATTGTACAACTGTATTTAGCTTTTTATCAAATATTATATCGTATTATTTGATTACATTTTAATTAAAGAACTTTAATGATAGAAAATTTATTTGATTTGCATTTTGTGATTTATAATTTCAGTAACACTTTTGTAGCTGATTGTATGTTTTTTGTGGATTAGATAAATTGTACAAGTTATTTTTGTTACTATACATTGTTCTCTGCCAATTTGGGGCCCGGTCGAGCATGCCCGTTCTTCGCCAACATATATAGCAAGGTCACAAAGCAGGTGTACAAAAGATATTCACATATTCACGCGAAGCATATTCTAGAAGGAGCTTTTGGCTACATTTACATTGGTGAGACTTGTATTATGCGACATCGAAAGCTAGTGTGAATGCGGCCTTATTTTAATATATTTATAATTAAAAAAATATACAAAATAATTTACCAAACTCCGCGTGTTACGTCATGACAAGATGGAGTTGTTTTTTTAAGAAATCTATACTAGTCCCATTGCAAGTTAAACAGAATTTTTGCATAAAATGTTCCTGTAAACGGCGTAAAGGTTTTTTATAAGGTTTAAATATAAGTTTAACTATTGTAAAGTCTAGAACAGTTTGTATAATAGTGGTTTAGTACCTGGGATGAGTCGCCACGCTACGCTGCGAGCGCTTGCTGAGTCACGGGCGTCACACGACGCGATCACCACACGATGAGGCAATTCTGTTGTTTTAAAATGGAAAAAATAATTATATTTTTTTACAAATGGTGCTACCGTCTTGTGTTTTAGTCGATGATAGCTTAGCCGCTCCTACTGCCATGTAGTAATGTGAAGTATCGTTGCGTGGCGCGTGAGACGCGCGCGCATATCACAATCTGTTATAGATATAGTGAACATCACCACACTGAGCGTACGTTAAAACTAGCTGTAGTCATAGCTTTTGTAACTTGCAACGTTGTTCGCGACCCCTGCACTTGTAGCTTGCCAACTGGGTTGCCAACATTTTCCTGAAACCATTGTTTCAGGAAAATGCGAAATTAGCTCTGTGCGTTCGCCACGCGCACTTTGCGTCGATCCATCCCGGTTGGCAGCTACCAAGTCAGTGCACTATGAAGTATCACAATGTCCATCGTGTTTATAGACTCGTTGATCGATGCGTGCCACTCGGTCGGCGTGTCCGCCGTTAAATTATATAAAAATATCTAAATCTAATTTCTTTGGTACATTAAATTTTGTTTACTTTTCATATTATTGTAAATAAAAAGAAAAATAAAAGCTTTGGATTTGCGCATTTGTTTATTTATTATGCCCGTAGTGATTATGAACCTTCAACACACTAAAACCCTTCAGTTCAGCGAAGCTACTCAAAATCATTCGAATCCATCCTGAAACAAAACCAAACCATTTGTCAAAGATCAATTTATTCGATTTCTATTTCAAATAATAACCACTTTGTATCTGTTTCCTTTCCACGAAGCATACAGAACCGCAACCATTCGTTTCGGGATGGAATCGGATATTAGCCTTTTTTTAAGTATGGGAAATCAATGACAATGCTCTGGGCGGAGTATCACTCTTCCTGAATAAAACCCAACAGAGTTCCTTCAAATTCCCTTAGCGTTCCAGGGCCGGGGTGACTTTTTCGAACAAATTTCTCAACCCTGGCTGGCTCTGGCGCTAGCGGGCCCCGCCTTATTTGCTGACACCTCTTAGAGGCGCGCGTGGAACACAACGCGCTGTCGACCCGGGACTGGTACTGCATTTGTTGTATGGTTTTAGTAATTGTAGTTATGTAGTATATACATCAACTGAAAATTTCAACTGTCTATCACGGTTCATGAGATACAGCCTGGTGACAGACGGACAGCGAAGTCTTAGTAATAGGGTCCCGTTTTACTCTTTGGGTACGGAACCCTTAAAACGACTAAGGCATTAAGTTTGTAGTTATTTTTACTCGTACATAGAATTCTAATAACAAATAAAACCAGAACATAAAGAAATACTGTTTATTTTACATAATAATTACATAATCAAATCAAACACCCAACCCGCTCACTAAAACAGTGTGCGTATTACAAAAAACAGCTATCCACTATTAAACGTACCGATTGCAAATACAACAGTCCAGCTTATTATGCGATTTAAATTGTTTTCATGTCCACCCCCAGAATAATAGCCGCACGGGTCGATCATGGTTAAGCAACCACCTTTACATACCGAGTTTTCTCCGTGCCTCGGAAAGCACGTTAAGCCGTTGGTCCCGGCTGTCATTTTTAGATCTTTGGCAGTCGTTACGGATTGTCAGAAGCCAGTAAATCTGACTCCAGTCTTGCCAAGAACTACCGTGTTGCCCAGTTAGTGGGTTGTGGATGTCTGGTAGGCAGGCGATCCACGTAAAATACTGGTATTCAGCTGAATCCGGTTTGACTGGAAGCCGATAGCCCCAATATAGTTGGGAAATGGCTAGGCAGATGATGATGTGCACCCCTGCATTTATTAATTCTTTAAGCGTCAAGGCAGATGGTATTGTAACTGTAACTAATTCGACACTAAAATAAGGGGAAACGACATAAAATCGCATAGCATTTTCAATCTGCGAGTGATTCTGGATTTCTTGATTTTCAACAAGTTTAACAAACAGCATAAACACATCAATAAATCAACAACTAACTTTTCAACCGCTCATGGATGAAGATCAATTTCTTGTAACAATCCTGACACACAAACAATTGCAAACTGTTCTAGTGAGTTAACCGTCAACAAATTCAGTAAAACATTAACCTTTTCGCCGCCAACGTACACAAAACGCAATGCCTCGCCGAGCGCCAAGCTATAAATGTATAACTAAATATACAGTAAACAGTAGTGATGGGGATATCGTCATATCGATGAATAAGATTTGTACGCGTAAAGTTAAGATTTAAAGTTGATTTTACGAATATAAATAAAAACTGATTAAATATTTCCAGATTTTATTTTATTTCACAGTATCCTTAATAAGAAAAAACAGTATAAATTATGAGTATCAAAGAAACTAATACATAACTCAATTAGAACTATAAGGAATGGGGTACATCTCTATTTGTTTCATGATCTCATTCTTTAACTTCATATCAAGTTATTGGCACTGAGGGCACGTTGAATTCGATTCTGATCAGGGATGGGGTCTATGGTCTTTCTTTCTTCTATTTTTGTTTATTCCTGTGTTTTTTTAATAACTTCAGTCAACGTTTTTTACCGTAGGTATCTAAGTAGCAGAATTTTTAATTGTTTTTAAAGTGTTTTTTGAAATGGAAAGTAAGTATATATTTAAATTCTATCACGCTTGTAGCCGTGTACTTATCAAAGCATTGTTTTTTAAGTGTTGTTTCTGTTCTTTTCTTAACTCATGTATCGGTAGCGTTTACCCATCACATACATACTTACGTTTACATACTTATTGAATTCCTACTCTTTGATGAATAAACATTATTATTATCATCCAGTTAGACATACCTCAGAATTATCTTCTGGTTCAATGTTCTCCACAAAATACTCCGAGTCCGATTCCACACCTTGCAAAATTTTAAGAAGTTCGTCCGAATCAAGTTCTTCACTCATTTTTCTATTTGTTATCAAGTGAAAGAAAGAAAGATGCGTGCGCGCGAATCCGATTTTGTGCTGCACTATGCCAAAGTGACCTTGACAGCCGCACGCCTATGACGTCACTGACCAACTTCTATAGTAGTTCGTGGCACTCGGTGGCGCACAGGGGCATAGACGACCAATTGTTTTGTAGAGATGGGAAAATAACTATCGACAAGAATTGGTAACAACTTTATAATTACGTATCGGCATCTACCTGAAGGCCGAAATTCATCTACTATCCTTTGTAATGAAGTAGATAACTAAGTTCATATTTTATTGACCTCAAATTGTTTTCGATATTCGTAACTTTCTGTATTTATAAATATTTAAATGGTGAAATCAACCTTTCACGGCACATCACTGGCCAACTTGATATGAAGTGATTGGCGTTCTGAGGAAAGAAACAAAATTCGGAGTTTCTGTTTTTGCCGATTTTAGGACAAACTAGGGCTTATTTTGTGTAGAAAAATAAAAAACAGGGTAGTAGACAGTGCTATCTTAAATAATAAAATGAAAAAAAGCTTTTAATCACAGTAAATTTATTTTAATGAGATAGTTAAAATGAACAACTTCTATAGAAGTTGTGGCGCTGGTGGCACGAAAATCCCGAACTTCTATAGAAGTGCTTGGCGGTGAAAAGGTTAATATTGTATTCAAACATTGTATAATTATAACAGAGTAAGTATCAATTAGGGTGGGAAAATCCAATGGCACTGATATTTAACGCATCTTTATTTACGCGAAACTCAGCGAAATTGGATTTTGACTCTTAAAACTACAGCGGAAGGTACAAATTGTATTTAAAACCAATTCTATAATAAATATTAGGTAACACGGTGGAAATATTAACTGTAAAGTAAATTGTGCTCTTCATAATCCTTTTGTTCATCCATATAGACTATAAACTAAGAAATGCAGCGTATTTTTTGTTTTTTTTGGAAGCGTTACTATAATAATTATGTTATTTAGTTATGTTAGAGTTGTTTAAAAAGTTTATAAAAATTGGAACAACTATATTAACCCACAGTTTCTGGAAGGAAAATCGACCAATTTAAAAAAAAAAAGTCACAAATTGAATGCAAGTCAATAAATGCGTTTTGCTTTTAACAAACCACAGAGACTAAAGTGCATTTGACAATAATTTGTTAGTTATTTTCGTTCCAGATACCCGGCCTTACATACGTATTATTTATTACCCTATCACATTTTATAATAGTGTACTAGATTTTCTACTATATGTTGAATATGTATTTCAGTATTTAAGAAAGCAATTGAAATAATCTAAAAATCCGTTTCAACTAAAAAGATAATATTGAGCTGATACCATTAAAATATATAAAGGGACAGTAAGAAGATTAATTTAATTGATTGGTAATGTACATAATAATGCAAGGAGTGACGAAAATTATACAAATTAAAATGAAAAAAAAAACCGTCTTATTTCTGTCTTAATAAAAATGAAGGTATCTGGTAGATTATGGAAATATTTTAAAGCTAATTAAGTGGGATTACAGTGTTTAATGGCACAGAATATCAGATAATTGTCATCAAATGTTTCAGTATTTGTGTTTATCGATTATGCAAGAGTATAATGAGTATATCAATGATTGAACGCCATTACTTCTTGATGCGCGTTTAAAAGCCCAGCAGATATGTAGTTTTTTGCAAAGTTCTTCGACTTTCAAAAATACATTATTTTAAAGAAAACATGATTTGAATCGTTACTTCCAGTTACGCATTTGCTTTACTTCTCAATTTTTGAGAAAACCTATCGATTATCGTTTTCAACTACACACTTGCACAGCCAATGGCGGGTTCAAAAAGTAAGTATTATGTGACCATAATTACTATGATCAAAATTAATTACCACCATTATCAACTTACTTCGGCGGCGACCGACCATTGACAACAGTAGGCGTATCTTTCCACGACCTGCCTGGTTTTTTGACAGCTGTCACTTTTTTCCTAACTACCCTCTTCACAACTACTTCTTCATTTGACAACAATTTCCTCTTAGGTTTCTTAACTTTTACCTCTTTTATGGTGAAGGAATCGTCGAAGATGTCTCCACTTGAATTGATGGATCGACTGTCTTTATGATTTTCGCCGACAATTTCGCTGATCGGACTGTCGAAGGATACGTGTCGGGAGGAGTTCAGTCTGGGACTGTATCTCAGTTTCTCAATGGAGGTCTGTGTGGCGATGTTGGTGTGGTTGTCTTTGGCCGGCGGCGTGGCCACCGGGTTCAACTTCGTCTTCTTAACTTTGACCAGCACGGCTGGTTCCGACGATTTCCTTTTGACATTTTTTTTTATTACTTTCTCCTTTTCTGGGACCTTATTTTCAGTGTCCACTTCTGCAGCCTTGGGTTTTTTCCCCCGTTTCTTTGGCGCTTCTCCATTCTGTTTGGTAACCTTCACTGGTTCTTCAGATTCTTCTTCAGAGGCGTCACTGTCCTCAGCAATGACTCTGGCTCTGCCTTTGCTGGGAGATTTGGCTTTCTTTGGAGAGAAGTCTAGGACACTATTTCTAGTTTTGCCTTCAGTCTTTAGGTAGTCCTCGAATAATTTTCGACACTTCTTGTAGTCTGGGACTTCTTTTGGCTTCATCGTGTTTATGTATTCAAAGAATTTGATGAGGGCTTCTGTAAATAAGAGTTTAATTAAACACTTTTCATATTCATCCAGAGACCGTCACCTTGATGAAATGACGCGTGTGATAGTCAGAAGACTTTCTGGCAAAATGCCACTACATTAAATATCTCTTCCCTTCCTAATATATAGTCAACCAAAACTTACCAGGTACGTTGCTAGACTTGATGTTGGTCCTCACATTCTTCATGAAAGTCTCCTTTGAGGACTGCACAGTCTTGGGCTGCTTGAGCGACTTCTCCCACGGCAGCTCTCCAGTCAGCCATTGTAGCATGTTGTAGCCCAGGATCTCCAGGTCACCACGCATTGTCGGCTCTGGAACGAAGATAACGAAATTACACAACTATTTTTATAATTTAGAAAAAAGACCGGGCCGCACAACGAATCAAGCACAGGGTGCGAATGGGCATGTCGATTGCTTTAATAATTCACGAGACTATTCGCGCCCGCTTAAACACGCACTATCTGGTATCGGCGCGAACAATTGCGACTCCGGTATTTTTTTTCCGTAGCAAATTGGCCCAAAGCTGTTTCAATAGTAACTAGAAAGCGCAACATCTCTATGTATTAAACATTTAGGCTTATCTGCTTCTGATATCAGAATACAGGCTTACTTGGCAAACTTAGAAAACTATGCATATAATAAATTGATTCTAAAACATAAAATATTAACCTCCCAAATGCGCATCCCTGCTAGTATACTCAATAGTCCCATTATGAGCGCTCTTCGGGTCTGGAGTGAATGGCTGGTCCTCCTTCAGTCGCGTGGCCAGCCCGAAGTCCACCAGGTACACCTGGTTCTTGGCTTTCTTCAGGCCGAGAAGCATGTTGGCACCTTTGAGATCCGCGTGCACGTAGCCACGGCTGTGGATGTACTCTAGCACATCTAGCTGGAAGTATTAATACAATGCTTATTTATCTAAAAATGTATATGTCACGGAAAAATTGCAGACTCCGTAAGATTGTAATAAATCTTTATTAGATTATAATTTCTCGATATATTATGAAAAAATCGTTTTGTTTACTTTAAATCCCATCCAAATTCAATGGTTTCCAATATATCCGTGTCTTATTAAAAAAAAAATAGTTTACAATTTCACGCGATATTTTACAATCTTACGGCGTTTGCAATTTTACGGTGACATATCCACACAAATGTAGGCATAGGCATTCTCTACCAGTCACTAAGCTATTGTACAAATCTTTGTGACCACTGTCTACATATTAAAATTAAATTGTGAAGGCAGTTTGAGCAGATTATTAAAAAGTATATAATAATATGCTGTTTAAGTTTTTGTTACAAGCTGACTTTAATGCTCATATTCAAGGACAGTCTTCATAACAATGGGTATAAATAGCAAGGTTAAGAAGTGATCATTAGCAACTCTGTGAGCTTTATCTGTCAAATGGATATACTAGGTTATT
This sequence comes from Mamestra configurata, assembly GCA_002192655.3. Lineage (NCBI taxonomy): Eukaryota > Metazoa > Arthropoda > Insecta > Lepidoptera > Noctuidae > Mamestra > Mamestra configurata. The sequence goes on along the minus strand of NDFZ01004965.1, from coordinate 160,805 downwards.
ATACATTAGATATTTCAGTTTAAGAAAACACCTATAAAGGATTTTTTAACCATAAGAAAGAAATATGTTCCATTCAACAATTATTTTAGTATTGAATGAATTGCCATTTGCTGTCTTAAAATAACTTTTAATAAAATATGTTTAGTCTTACCATTTGTAAACCTAATTGGAAGACTGTGGGTGGCTGGAAAGATTTCCCAGCTTCCGTGAAGAGGCTCCACACATCTTTGCCAAAGCGCTCCATCACTAGGTACCTGTAGGTGACTCCGTTGGACTCGTGAGACCCCTTACCAAAGTAAGTTGGCATGCCTAGGCTGGTTAACTTTTTGCTCTGCATGAATTTTGCAACTAAAATAAATAGAAAAACTTTTTTATTGAAGTATGAAAATGTACCAAACCTGTAATGCTTACTGCAGACCTTAACAGCATTTCCCAATATTCTGCATTGACTTATTTTTTAGATGTCAGACTAACAATAATATTGCCCCATCCCCCTAGGGATAACCAAGGTTTACATTTAACAATTTCAATGTTGTTTTAAAGAATTTGCAGAATTTACTGGTTGATTATTCAAAAACCTTCACATGGTTTCAAAATTCTAAAGAACAGATCAACAAGAGAAACAATCAGATTAAAAAGGTGTATTAAAGTGATTGGTTTTGTTAAAAGATGGCATTATCTATTATTATAAAGAGGAAAGATTTGTATTTTTATATGTAATTAATAAACTTAAAAACTGGATCGATTTCAATTGATAGCTACATTATCAGCGAGTAACGTAGGCTATATTTTATCCCTGTACTCCCACAGGAACGGGAACTATGCAGGTGAAACTGCGTGACGTCCGCTAATACAAAATAACATAATATATGGAATACAAACACAGAAGCAAACAATTTATTCATGTGGGTTAGGAAAACCTTCATTATTGTTGAGACAAGTGTTGCAGGTATTTAAGCATTATGATAATGTAAATATTCTTATAGTAAATATATTTGCTATCAGAATATTTACATTATCATTTCACAAACACACATAATGGGGTCATCTGATTGTGTATGGTGAGCTGTTTCATGCAAGAAAAAGCTACCTGTTGTGAGATTATTGGTATGACTATATTAATGCTCTTTGGTCATGTTGTTATCTTGAGATTATTTGCCTGCTTTTCAATCAAAGTCAATATCATAATGCTAAATAGAATTAATTTTTCCACAAAATCTCGCTTTTACACACTTTTAATATTCTGTCTTTTTGAGCTCATGGTGGACATTTTAATTAGAGTGTCATGCTTGAGAAGTGTTCACTGTGACATGTACGAAGCCAAGAAATGTCGTGCATAATAATTATGTTTTAACTACCAATAGTAGCTGAACCATTGTTTTCCTTTCAAACATGACATTCAAGCTACTGTTGGTAGCTAATTTGACAGTTGGTTAAAGGTACATTATCGAGACCGGCCATTAGTCAATTAGTCTACATTAAACAATATAAGATAATTCTGATAAGCAATACTTTGCACTTAAACTCAATACATGTTATTGATTTATCAAGTACTGTAACATTTTGCAGGTTGAGGACAATGAATACACAATAACATTTGTGTTCATGAAATAGAATAATTTTGATGAGTACTCACTATCATCTTTGTTGGCATTCCTGAGATAGAAATTAATTTCTACAAAAAGCGGTCCATTCTCATGTGGCTCCTGTTGGAAAAAACATTTATATATTCGTTATCTGCTTGTAGAATAATTTGTGGACATTCATTGTATTGATATTTGGTTTAACTTACGATTTTGATGGCATAAGGGTAATCAGATCCTTTAGCCTTCAAGGTGTGGTCACAGGCAGAATATATTTCTCCGAAACCTCCAACTCCGATAGATGGTCCTATCCGCCACTCCTTTTTGAAGATATTGTCTTTTATAACTTCTCCAGTTGGGATAGGAGCTGGCATCTTATAACCAGCGGCCTTTCTCTTAGGCGCTGCCTTTTTTACTCGCCCGGCCATATTTATTAATTTTTTTGAGCACAATTAACAAAACGACATCGAATGTCACTAAAAACTACATAAATTGCAATTGAAATTCGTTCGAAATAACTAAACAAATAACATTCAACAATTGAAAGCGACGCTACCGTTGTGAATGTGACTTTGACAGCTGCTGCAAAATCCTGAGCCCGCCATTTTTTATCGACTTTACTTTATGGTGCACCGTTCCAGACCCAAAATGTGTGAGTAGTAAAGCGGTAAAGGGACAAAACATCTACGCATCAAACGCATTTGTAGGAAGAAAGAGACAACCGGAGCACAAAAGTCAATTCTAGGATAACAGTAGTGATGGGCGTGCGCTAATTTTTTGTCGGTTTTTGACTTCGGTTATTGAAGTCATCCACATAAGGTTTTTAGAATACGGTATTCAAACTTACTTTGGTATTTGGCAAATGAAATGATGATGATAATAATTGGTCTCACTATGCAGTAATTAAGTGAAAACCCGTATGCTACTCACTATCCAGCCACCGAGCACTCGGCGCACTTACAAATGGAATTAAATTATTCATATTTTGTTCTTATTTTAAATTTTGTTTGGGAGAGAGATCACTCTGTTTATCCGTACTAATACTATACCTAAATTCGAAAGTAACTCAGTCTGTTACGCTTTCACCGCTAAACGGCTGGTCTGATTGTGATGAAATTCAGTATGGAGATAGTCTGAAACCTGAGGAAGGACATAGTCTACCTACTCATAAACTTTTTCTGCATCCGCGAAAATTAACCGACATCCACGTGGACGAAGTCGCCAGGAACAGCTATACTCTATCCGTTTAGGTAGTTAACTAAAGGTAAACAATCTTGATGTGTCTTTTTACACAAATTCATATTAAACAAATAAACTACTTTTCAAACTTATGGTTCAATTGATTTAGTATTCGTTACTGTTGTATTTACTTTGGTTTTTACTTGCATTTTATTTTTAAACTGAGTTTTTAAGTAAAAAGTTACATCAAGATTGTTTACCTTTAGTTAACTACCTAAACGGATAGAGTAT